>VNWX01003310.1:0-10489 GCA_009869905.1 Ceratophysella communis | reverse complement strand
CCGGAAATGCGGTGGCGTGGACCAATTTAGGATTTCTAGCCCTTCATCACAAGGAGCGCTTGAAAGCCCACTCCTGTTTTGCTGAGGCTCAACGGTTTCAGCCTAGCTATGGGCTCTGCTGGATTGGTCAGGTAATGCGGCTTGGTCACAACTAACGGAGAACTTGTTGTTTTGTAACAAGCTGGAGCTGGGAAACAAACCAGTACATGGTTCACAATAGCGCTGACATTATTTATGCTGTCTATAGGGAATGGTGGCGGGAACGTACAATCCCGAAGAATCGACAGATATTACCCGTCATGCTTCTTCTCTTGATGATACTCACATCTACGCAGGACTCTTCTATGCTAATGGGGTGTGTCGAGCTCTCGAGACACCTGACAAAAATAGTGCAAACTTCAACTACTTCATGGAACACTTGGATTCGGCTCATGTTAGCCTCGAGAAAATCGCACTCTTCAACAGTGAGAGCTTGATCAGGGACTCAGAATTAAGTTGGCATTTATATTACATCCGATTTATTTATTGCAGTTCGAGAACCAACTGTCACTTCTCTGAACTTAGAAGGAATTCTTAGAATGCACACTGGGCAATATACAGCAGCTTTGAAAATATTTGAGCGCGCTACGGAGATGACACAAGTTGAAGACGAGATCCAAATTCTCACGCGGAATCGCATCACTGCTTTGCAGAGACTCGGGAAATATGAAGAATCTTTAAAACTAATCCAAACTTTGTCTAATATGGATTTTCAAGCCAAAGCCGCAGCTGCGCTAGCACTCCATAAAAGTACTTTGCTTTCATTCTCCGAACTTAATTCATTTCATTTGCCGTCTGCCGATACAGATTTCCGTAATCCTTGAAATATTAAATGTAAATTATGATTTTGGAGGTGGCAGTGACGAACACGCCTTTCAGTTTTACGGAGGCCTAGTGGATATTTGCGAATCAGATCAAAGCAAGAAAGTTCATCAAGGCAGCGCCTTGATTGCCCAAGGAATTTCGGCACATCGTCTAGGAGATCTCGAAACTGCGATGACTCTTCTGTTCCGCGGGTAAGTCTTATAAGATATACATGGGGTTAAGGTTCACCATGAACTATTATTGACGATTGGTCTTGATTTGATTCTGATTCTTCGCAGGTCCGAGTTGTCTTCGACCCCAGAAGGTCATATTGCTCTTTGTTCAATTGCGCTGGTTTCAGGGAACCTCGATTTTGCAGAAAGTGTAGTTGCTGAAATGAATTTCAGGTCTGAGTTGTCTTCGACCCCAGAAGGTCATATTGCTCTTTGTTCAATTGCGCTGGTTTCAGGGAACCTCGATTTTGCAGAAAGTGTAGTTGCTGAAATGAATTCAAAATGCTTTGGTCAGAATCAGGACTACCTTGACCAGATTGCTGTTCTAAATGCATTCTGTTTATATGGCCAGGTACTGTAAGAATATGATTGATAAGACGCCTACTAATAGGTATATAATTTTGGAGAAAGTCAGCCCAACTTAAAAACAAATTCTACCGTTATTGTCGTTCAGGGTTTTGAGAAGAAGGCTGTTCGATCCATTCTCTCTCACATCCACATGTATCCGAGTGAACGGAAAACTGTGGAACGTTTTGTCACACTATCTTATCAATGTGGATGAGAACGGACGCCACGCACGGCACGCCCTTCTCACGGCACATCGCATTGGAGAAGCTTTGACTTTGCCTGGTGTCGCACTCACTCATCTTCTGGACTCCAACTTCGAAGAGGCCCTCAAGCAAGCTCAAATTGCTCTGGCACATAATCCGACTAGTCTTCCTGCAATGGCTGCAATGACCGCCAGCCTGAGTTATAAGTACGTTTCATGCCGCTACCGCTATATTATCATTTTTTTAAGTTACTTGTGCTTAGAGTTGCTTCGTGTTTGGATTAGACTTGCTAAGGGGGTATTCATACATTTGAATTGAAGCAAGCAGATCTTTAGGCTTTGATAAATGTAAATCCCTTAAATCCGAAAGGAGCTCATGCGATCGACTGATTTTGACGTTGGCTTACTTTCTAACGAGTAACGAGTCTGATCAGGATTCTTTGAGCAACCTGGACCGCGTACTGGACCAGTAGCTGAAGTTCAATCACCAAACTATCAGCTTTTAGTATATTTCTTTATTTCTTTTCAGCAACACACCGTCCAACAACTTCCTAAACCGTTCCATTCAACTTGCTCGCAAAGCTTTGGAGATTACTGAATCGGAGTGTCAAAACTTAGATTTGTATACGTCAATTATCCGAGATTGGTTTCACACCTATATGCTTCATTACATGAATAAGATGAGTTGATCGTTGTAAATGTTTAATTATAAGTACATATAAGATTTTGTATTTTAGAATACAGAAGCTAATCAGAATTATTCCGATTTCGAATGGTTAATAAATTTTCGGTTGTCCAGCTTTAAACCACAAGTATAGCTCTAGTTTTCTGTGGATACCATTTTTAGGTTTTTCGTATCGATGCGTGTTGCCAAGGAAACAAATTTTTTTGACTGATCAACAAATTTAATTATAAACAGGAGAATCTTCTACGACCCGGGAACAATAAATAGTAGAAGTCACGATTTTTTAGGTTTAGGGAAATCTTTACATGTGTGAGAGTATTTAATTTTACCGTTTCGCACTAATAAGAGTAACAGTTTAGTAGCTGCTGCATCATTTCAGAGGAATAAGCTCAAAATGTCACGCGAGATACGAGTAAGTCATATAATAAAATGCATGCCATATACTCATTACTTTTTTGGATCTTTTACGGTTTTCGGTATTCCTATACTTAAACCTTGTTATGCATGTCTAATTAGAGATTTTTTATTTCTGCTCTTGTCCATGTTTCTAGCTACCTCCGAAATGGATAGAGTTGAACGTTCAAAAACGAGAGTGCATTACGTATATTCCAACGGATGATGATGAAAGGATTTGTCAATGTGGGAAGCCTAAGACGGATCATAGTATAGCCATTGTAAATCAGAGAAGTCGGGGTGCAGATTTTTGGATACCGTCTGCGAACACACAGCTATACCCTACAGATGCTCATGGGTCACTAGTATTTGAGGGAGAGCATTATCCGAACAAGGCTCATGTACGCAACGGCTAATTCTAAACAGCTCATTTCCACAAAATTTACTAACTGACATTTGTATATTTAGTACGTTCGATTAGCCCATGACACGAATCCTGAGCTGGTGGTCCAGATGTTGACCTTAGTTTGGGGGTTACCGATGCCTAAGCTGCTCATTACTGTTCGTGGAGGGAACAACAACTTCGAAATACCAACGCGCATCGGAAAAATCCTTCAGCTCGGGTTAATCAAAGCAGCAAAGAGTACGGGTGCTTGGATCATCTCCAATGGACTCAACAGAGGCATGCCTAATTTACCTCTCATTAAATTTCACACATCACAGCATGATAAATTTTAGTGGCTAACAGGAATCATAGCGTGTCATGCCCAAGGTTAACACCATGCTTCTTGAATTTAGGTGTCGCGAGGCATGTTGGTGCGGCCTTAGGAAATCAACGACTGCTCGGCGTCACACGGGGTCGTGTTGTTAGCATTGGAATCGCACCTTGGGTAAGTTCAGTCAGGGGTAATGGTGAAATAATGCACGCAAGCTAAGATGTATTTAGGATAGGTATTGCTGTGTGCATGTGCATACTAGTAGTTTAGTTCTATAAAATCTGAACTCCACTCCAGGGTGTCGTGGAGAACAAGGAAGCGCTGGTGGGTCGCAACAAAGAGCGCGTTTACAATCCGCTGCAGCACCCGGATTCCAAATACATCATTCTGAATCCACGGCATTCCAACTTTCTTCTGGTGGACAATGGTTCAACTGGAAAGCTTGGAGGCGAGTCAACGTTTCGAAGACGGTTCGAGAAGTGCATATCTTCGTATCCTACCAGTCCACGTAAGTTCTTCGTACCGTATAGCACTAGCAGAGTCTGTGCATAAAACCAGTTGTCTATACCTACATATATTTTAATTTTTTGAAAAAATCTCTAGATCGGGGATGCGACACACCTGTCGTTTGTGTAGTGGTAGAAGGGGGCTTCAATATTTTACGAACTGTAGCCGACTATCTCCACGACGATCCTCCAACGCCAGTGGTCATTTTCGCCGGGACAGGCAGAGCGGCCGACCTGATAACGCTAGTGATAAAGCGAGTTTCGAGTGGTGCGGACGTCGAACAGACGAAGGACGAAGTTTGTGCCTGGATGGTCAAACTCTTTTCGACTACTCCTGCTCAGTCGGCCATTCTATTTTCAGAAGTACGAAGAATCGTGAGCAGACGCAACTTAGTAAGTCAGACGCTGATCATCAGTTTGTGAGTAGTGGTATTTCCATGCTAATAACTAATTATAGAGTTAACCACAACTGCGGTCTAATGTTTCAGGTCACAGTATTTTCCCCAAGACGATCTTCTGATTCTGAGAGCTTTGATCGAGTCCTTCTCGCCTCCATTTTTCGTTCGCAGCATTGGACTCCGCTTCAACAACTAAGCCTCGCTTTGGTCTGGGATCGGGTTGACATTGCGACCAACGAAGTATTCGTCTATGGCAGAGATTGGTCAAGAGGTAAGTAGTAGTAGTCACTAGTGCATTATTGGTTTAAACGTATAATCTGATAAAAATGATTTGTATAGAACACCTGGAACACGCAGTTATGCAAGCTCTTGTTGGAGATAGACTGAACTTCGTTACTCTCCTGATTGAACACGGATTAAATGTCCAGATTTTCCTCACCGTCTCACGACTGGAAGCACTTTACCACGCGGTAAGCATTATTTCAATTGGTAGAAATACGTAACTTTCACTCATTGTCGTAAATAGTAAATACACGTAGGCATTATTGTTCTCTGACCACAGGATCACTCGTCCTCATGGGTTATGAAGACACTTCTATTTGAAATAGCAAAAATTCATAATCCCAGAAAAAAGATTGACGGTGCATCAGTCCAGGATCGGAGCATGAATCTTCATGACGTGGGTAAGAATTCATCCGTTCCAATTCCTATAAACCACTATTACAATAAACCAACTGGTGGTGTATTGAAATATAATTGAACTAAAAAGCGATCTAAACCTGTGACCTTCTTAGGGTTCGTCTTATCACATATGATGGGACACGTTTACAAATCCCGATACTTGCATATGAAGACCAAATCGTCCGAAAGTGATTCTACAGGGTACAATATTGGCAAGAATACTTTCCCCCAACCATTCGATGATCTTTTCGTAAGTTAAGAGCTGTCTTTCAGTCATTATGTCAGCTTAAGTATTTATGTCTGAGATGGTAATCCTGGAACATTCTGTGCTTTTTTACATAGATTTGGGCTGTTTTGACGAAACGACACAAAACCGCACTTCTTCTGTGGCGCCACGGAACAGGTGCCCTGGCGAAAAGTCTTGTTGCAGTGAAATTAAACAAATATTTAGCAGATGAACTGACTTCAACTGAAAAGACAGCAACAAATATGGCAGCCGAATTCTCGGGGTATGCAACCGAATGGGAAGGCCTGAGTTTGGACTTGCTGGATGTGTGCTTCAAGGCTGACCCAAAGATGGCTCGACAACTATTGACCATGGAGTTGGAGCAATGGAGCAATCAGACATGTCTAACTTTAGCCGTCATGGCCAATCATCGGATGCTCCTCGGTCATCCGTGTTGTCAAATATTACTGGCGGACTTGTGGATGGGAGCGCTTAATATAACGAAAAACACAACGCTCAAGGTGACGCTACTTGGAACAATTAGCACTTATCAATCAGTTACATGGGCCACCAAGTCTATCTAATGCTTGCTAATTTTTTACTCGTGATTCGATAGATTCTTCTGGGAATAGTTTTTATTCCAGCTGCTTTTTGCTTGGATTACAAGACGACAGAAGAGCTAATGCTTCTTCCGCACCAGGGACATGTCAATCCTTCGAAACACGAGTTGAACTTGGATCAAGCATCACTCCTTACGTTTACGCGATCCGTGCGATCAGTCTATAGCGCCGCTTTACCTGTTGAATCTACAAAAGAATCGATTCGGCGAATTCGTCAAGGTAAATCAGGACATATGGCGAATCTCATCAAAGAAAATCGACCACATCACCTCCACACTGGAATTCCGCCTCCGGGCCTGGTCCCACCACAAGTTGGCAAAATAATACCAGTTGACGCTGGACAGGAAGATCTACGAAACAATTCTGTGGAGGCAATTGCTAAACGAGCCGGCGGGCATCATCGTGTAACAATTGATGAACCTGTGAGTTCTATGCAGCAATTGTATAATAGAGCAACTGAACTGTAACTGTGCTCCGTTTTAACTCATAATTCCGAATTTTTAGTGCTCATCGGAATCTGACGGGGAGATGGAGGAGTTAAACGTTCCAAACATTGGTATCGATATGAAGGATGGAAAATATGCATGGACTCATGTCAACGACGGACGTGGAGGTAGAGAGCTTTGTGACCACGCATCAAGAGCTGGGCTTGTGGCGTAAGCTGTACGAGTTTCAAAAGGCTCCGATAACAAACTTCTATCGACACATGGTGAGATCCTAAACATAAAGGTGTAAACAACATAAAATATGTATTTGTAGTTGAATGGAAGCTATATATTAAAAATGTGTGTCCCACTTTTGTAGTTGGGATTTCTTGTGTTTCTCTCAACCTTGGCCTATGTGATCCTGGTTCCTCAGAATCGCGAAAAGATAGGATACATCGAAATCTACGTCATTGCCTATTTGAGCACTCTGGCCTGTGAAGCCTGTCGAGAGTTTATTTGCATAGATGCGTACAGTTGGAATCAGAAATGGAGCGTTTTCAAAACGAAACCTTGGGTCATTGCGGATGCAGCCGTTGTTGGCTTTTTCATGTTGGGACTCGGCCTTCGCTGTCAAAATAGTTATGACCCAATTCTCTTCGACTATGGCGTGCTAATCTACAAAGTCTCCAGTATTTATTGGTTTCTCCGGCTCTACAAATACATGAGTGTTCATCGCTTCGTTGGCCCTAAGATCGTTATGATGTCAAGAATGCTCAAGCACATGGTAAATTTTCTAAACATTTATTATATAAATAATGTTTTCGATTGTTTTTAAGTGCTTCGTTTCCAGGCTTATTTTGCCATGATCATTTTGGTCGTGCTCATTGCCTTTGGAATTTCGAGAGAGTCCATTCGCTTCCCGTGACACACCGCCCACTTGGAAGAATATGGCGGAAGCCTTTCTAGAGCCGTTAGAACAGCATAGCATAGCACATACCTAAATTAAGCATAAGTACATGTTACAATAATGTCGCAGTGATGTAACTAATAATAATCCTGTTACAGATACGTGATGTTCTACGGAGAAATTGATCTAGGTAATTGACACGCTTTTACAAATCGATTGTAGGCTATTCCCAATCCCAATAAGCGTTACCGGCAAGATAAACTAGAGCTTCCTATGGTTATTTAGATTCCCTGAGCCCTCAATGTGGTGATGCTGGTGAACCAGAATGTCCAGTCGGGTAACAAGCAATACACATTTATAAATCAATAGCAAATAGCAATTACATGTTTTTACATTTGTTATTGCATGTCCGAATTTATACAGGTATTGGGTTGTTCCGCTAACATGGACAATCTACATGATGGTTGCGAACATTCTAATTGTCAATGTTCTCATTGCTGTCTTCAATGGAATTTACTCAGAAGTCGACGCTATTGCTGTTGAGGTACTCATTTTATTTTGCGATATATCTTAGATTCATACATGGTTTTCCGCCGAGTGAATCCTTCTAAACAGTTCTTCCGGCTTTTGTTGTAGTTATGGATGTTTCAACGATTCACTTTCGTAATGGAGTTTGAGCAGAAGCCGCTTCTCCCACCTCCACTCATCGCCATATCTCATTTTCATTACATCGTCCGTTGGTTTTACGGAAAATTCATTAATTGCGTCTGTGACAGCGAAGCAGGAGAGGAATTATTGGATTTCGAAGAAAATCGCAATGTCATCCTGGGCAATGACCATTCACTCAAAACTTTCCTTTCTCCAGCTGAAATTAATCGGGTAATTAGCCGCTTATAACATCTATCGTTATTGCAAAATCTGCAGCGCTTACTGCTCGAATTGAGTTCTCATTACATTAATGTGACCCCAGGCCTTTGACTTTGAAGAGGAGCATGTCGATAACATCAGCCTTGGCACGACGCCTTACGAAGACGGAATTAATGCTGTACGGAAATCAATGTACACCTCGGCACCCATGACGGATCCGGCTTTCAATGCACGAGGAAGACTTGGACCACAAGGCAACTTTCCCTTTGAATTCTTAGAAATGGAAAATAAGGGAATGGCGGACATGCAGAATAGAATGGCGGACCTCTTCTCCGAATTGGAGAGTCAGCGCGCAAAACTTGATCGACTCATTAGTCTCGTCGAAGAAGATCAAGACGGCATGCTCGAAGATGCGCTGTAATTTATTTAATTGCCATACTACTCGTATAACTTCGGCTAAGAATAAAATATTATTATTACCCAATCCAATTCGAACAATAATACTTGTGGCTTTGTATCAGCTTTTGAAGGCATGCATGGGCTTGTAAGTAGTGATTAAGGCAGTATTTGTGGCGTGCACTGCTGACAGCGATCAGCGATAAGTGTTTGCCAAATGATAATGATTTTTTGTTATTCCAGAAGCTTCTGTACAAGTTGCCAGTAGAAGTTGTATGCACGAATTTAAGTACAGTAATAATACTTCTGTAAATTTTTGAGCAGCAAAGCCATTCAATTCACAAACTTTAAGATTAGAGTATTTATGGATTTAATGCACTAGTGCAATTCAGTTGATTAATGTAGTGCATGAATAAATAGCTTCGGTGATGCTTAAAAAATGAAACAATACAAATCCATAATGAGGTCTTTTGATGTCCTAATACCGGTGATATTTTTAGCCGAGCTGTCTAATCTGTTGTGTGTCTTTTAGTATTTTTTTCACCTAGATTTGAGAGGTATTGGAATCATTCTGGAACATGTACTGCCGTTAATACTTTTTATCTGTCACGAAGGATGCGCGTGATGAAAAGTGAAGTGTTATCCACATAAAAGCTGATGATGATTTCTTACCTAACCTGCATACGCTGTTTCCACGTTAGTTATCCGAATTCAATATTTACCACATTTAAATTCATACGTTCGAAACTTTCATCTGAGTTCTAAATACGAATAATTCTTACGCACCACTGCTAGTCGCTGTACAATAGCAAAACGTTTAACTGTAGCCTTGAATACTTCTTCAACGAAGCAAGGCCATATTTGCGACATCATTTAACGAAACGGTGGGCAGATTAACCTCATATTTCAGTTTTTCACCCAAGGCCAATGATAAAAATGTTCCGTGTAGCGTCCAATGTCTGCTACATGATAAGTGAATCTAGATCTAGAAGGCGTTACCACCCACGATTTAGCACGTCATAAGGGTCGCCGAAAACAGACGTTTATTAATTGATTAATCGCAATGCATAGCATACTAAGCGTGTGCGTCAGTAGTAGCGTCGGGGTACAAATTCTAATTCCTCAGCTTGCTCATGACTCGAAGTATTTTAAAAACTATAGTGGCTTTCATAAAGTTAATCTAGCATTTAATTGAAAAGTCTACCGTTCCATTACAGCTATCTCAAGCACACGTATTCTTTGATGACACGGTAATCCCCCTCTGTGACAAGTGGACGTCAAGTATTGATCTACTTCAGAGCTATCAGTTGTGTTTCTGCATTTTGTCATTGCCTGCAGTTAAGTATTGCTAAATTGATTGCAAATTTCGAAACTATGTATTCAGGAACGGACTCAAGTGATTCTGAAAATTGAAGTGGGACCTAGGAACAAGGTGCAAAAGTCGTACGAATTAAAAATGGGGTGCAAAGATTCTCGCGATAAGCTCAATTTTTTTTGGAATCCAATTTGATTGTGGGCTGAACTGGGTCATCAGCCAGTATTTAAACCCAGCCTACCCATTTCCAGATCGTCACACATCTTGTGGTTCTTTCACAGTTCAATTTCAGCTTCACAGCTTAGTTCGAACTCTGATTCAAAAATGAAGTCCGTCTTCCTCGTTCTCGCCCTCTGCCTTGCGGCAACTGCACTACCAGGTATGTTTCCGAAAACGTTTGACATGACTCGACCCCTTAAAGTAAACGTTACGGCAGGATTTATTCAGGTCCTATTACAAGAGCAAATTATAATTTTATACTATTTACCACAGTGCAAAAACATACAAAGGCCGTCGACTGGGCCGCCGTTGAGGCTCAGGTCGGAGCCATCCGAACTCTCGTCGCAACCAACTTGCAGCAAGTCCGTGACACCGCCAACAATGACGACGAAACCGTTGGTGCCACCATTGGTGGAAAGCTCGACTCCGCTGTCGCCACCGCCCTTGCCATCTTTGATGAGGCTGACGCAGAAGTTGAGGCCATGACTTTGACCGCCGATTCCGCCAAG
>VNWX01003309.1:0-10490 GCA_009869905.1 Ceratophysella communis | reverse complement strand
TATGTCTAGAAACTGTTGGTAATTCCCTAGTTCCACTTGCACTTTTCTGCCTTTCCACAAGGAACACAAGTTTATTCCTCCTTTTCTTTTCTGTCGAGATGACAGTTCAACTTTTCCTTTTGCCAGAAATACCAACTAATTACAATCATCATCAACATCACGCATCTCAACAAGAAAATATGCCAACGCCAACACCCTATCAACAACAACTCCTGCTGACATACTTCACTTTGAAAATGCAAATAAAAGTTTTCCTTTGCGTCTACAAAAGAAAAAACAGGTCGGCGCAATCCTCAGGCCATGTCTGCGCCTTATTTATGTAAAACAATAGCTGAAAACTGCGGAGTTCTTGATTATGTTATGAGAATGACGGAGGCGCAGTAATTACTGAGACTGACGCTTAATTGATTATGTGCGAACGACGCTCTGGAGTTTCAGTATATAGCAGTAAGTTGGAAAATTTCCTTGATTAGAGGAAAGTACAATGTGTGCGAGTCATTAGATCAAATTTCTCTTAATTTCTGCTCTAATTTCCAGCTGAAAATCGTACCATAGCAAAAGCGAGCAGGGTTGCGACAATTACGCACTGCCATGTTACAGCAGGATTCACACAAAAGAAAGGCATTTAAATATTCACCGCGTCTGGAAACAGTCTAGCCTGTCGCCTAATTATTTTACGATTTGATTTTAATTCACTTGACTTGTCGCTCAATTGTCCCGAAATCCAGTCAAACCAGATCCTTTAATGTTAACAGTCGATTTCAATTAAAGACACAATGGAGACGGAGAAGAAAACGTCGTTTTGCTTTGTGTGAGTGAGCAAATAATCAGCTATTGCTTAATTGATGCCTTTCATTCGCTCTAGTGTTCCAAGCTAGAGAACGCGTTTCCAGTAATTCTCGCAACATCAGCAATCGAGGGAAAGTCTGGAATTACGCTCTTTTCTTCTCTCTCACTTCTTCTATGCACGAGAACTCCAGTACAACTAAATAAATGAGGCTCCAACTTTCTCTCACCAATTTCAATCGTGTGCTCGGTCTCTCGAAATACCCTTACATCCGCATCTTGTATTTCCAAAATACGGAAGTCTCTACACAGAACTTTGAAAAGTTTGGGTTAAAATAAAAGTGTTCAACAAGACCCTGTACAGGTCAACACACTGCAAGGCTTGGTAATTAGGCTCAATAATTAGGCAACCTATTTTGATTTCTTATACAGAAACAACTGCAGATGTTTACTCAAGAACAGTAGGGTTCGCTAATCCCTTCGTAAACATGCAGGCATCACTAACTTTTGTACAAGATATCAACAAACGCACTGTATTTTGATTCATTATTTACTTCATTTTTTACTTTCACTGTAGCAAAGATGCCGGGTGAAAGTAACAGTTCTATAGACATGCCTTTTTTGGGCGGCATCATATTGAGCTATACAGCCTAAATTCAGTAGTCGCCATTGCGTACAATAACGATCCGCGATACGGACGGATTACCGCGTGGCCACATGAAGCTCAAAGTTCATTTGTTTCAGAATTGTTGAGTGAAATAATAGTCTAGAGAGCAAGAGACACTTGAGGCGAGCAGGTTCCTGGAGCCCCAGTGGAAGAAGTATTACTTTTCGTGTGACAATCGATCGACCAGGTGTGTACACAGGAGCCAGAGAACGGAGCACCGAACGTGACTTCCAAGTTAAGTTTGAGTTCTCTTACTCTTGCTCTCATTGATTTTGTCATTCCTCAGCTCTTCTCCAAGTCCCCGACTTTCTCTCCAACAACTAAATCTCGAGGAGAGAGAGCTCGATACATTAACAGAGAGACGCGGAGAATGAAGCCACAGAGAAGACTTAGAAGGAGAGAAGAGAAATGCCATGGGACCCGGACACAACTTTTTTTTGGAGTCCTCTTCATCTTGTTAGCGGTTAACCCCAAAGAATCAAATCTTAATTCCCTATTGGGATAAAGTTCCGTTTAATTTTTTATTCTTTTCTTCTCTCTCTCTCTTTATTACATTAGGGCTCAGAGAGTCACCGCCGCTGCCGTACTAGTCTAAGCCTCTTATACCTCATCTTTCACAACGTCAAACCAGGTCCCGATTCTGAAGCCATAAACAGATATCCAACTATTGCACTCAACTTCGACTTTTTGACACTTTCAGAGAATACTACGTTGCAGCAAACTTTTCTTACCAAGTATGCAATCATTCTGTAGTCAAGAGGACAACTCAAGTGCATATTCTCGTGAAAATACTAACATAGAGGCTTCATGAGAATTCAATTTGAAGTTTCGTATTATTACATATTATCAAAACGAAAGTAATTACCAAACTAACTACAGTACGCCTATTCTCTAATAAGCATATGTTGCGGTCATTTCTTGTTTATGTAATTCAAATTTCATATTCTAAATCTGCACTCGAAATTGTAATGATTATTTGCAATCGTGCGTTTAACACACTACAACTGATAAGCATTAGACCTTTAGCACCATTTCAAATCAATTTTGCTCGCTCCGTTTTTACGACCGTCTCGTACTTCTTAAGTAATTCTACGATAATAGGTAGCTTTATCACAAAAGATCTAAACAATCGTATCATGGTTCATGGCCATTTCGTGTTAAGCCCATTATTTTCAGTACGTTGCACCAATCTGTAGCTTAATTAAAATAACTCTTGCTGCGTAGTATTTAATACTTTAAAAACCTCTAACATAGAATTTGCGCTCTTTCCAATTAGGCATGCGGCTTCGGCAGACTTTGAAACAATTAGTTATTATTACAAGTTTGGTTGAAAAAATTAAACTTTACCCACGATTCTCGAATATTCCTAATTTGCCACTTGAATGAGAAAATATTTTTTTGTACAACTTTTCTCTTAAAAAAAGTTGTTTTAATTGCAAAATGTAGCGGTATTAAAATGCGCGGCGTGCTATACTTTGAAGTTGAAGCGTGAAGCATTTCATAGAATAATCTAGTAAGAAACTTCTCGGGAGAGTCGTAAGATGAGTAGGTTAAGCACCTTTTTACGACGGTCGAGTCTTGGACATAACTCTGGCGAGTGTTTGGATGGGCCTACAAGCTGTTAGAAATCCCATTGGAAATAAATTAGTGGTGTGGTTAAAAGTATGAGAGGAGTTTGGGGCGAGGATGGATTACTAAGTGATGATAGTGAGGAGCTTGGGAAATGGGTTCAAGGGATTGAGCTAAGTAAAAACTATTCTCCATTTTTATGGCTCCAAACAGAGCTCATGCATGAACTTTTTAGTTTTCTCAACAAGATTTTAGGAGGCGGCTCGACTGAATAATACACACGACTCTCAGATGCGAGAGAAAGCAAGGGTAAAGTCAAGTCAGCAAGAGAGAAAAGATTATGGCATTGATGTGCGATGAGGCCAGGGTTGGGTACTTCCACCCCATTTGACGGTATATGTTTGAATTTCTAAATTGGTGTCGCTAAGCCTAACTTAGTCTAATGACACTTTGGACGTAAGCCGAAGTCATACAGGATCCAGATCGCGGACTCCATCGGTAATAGTAAATGCACAGAGTTTCACTTCTCGAAGCTGACCAACCCTGGCCTGAACGCCGTGTTCAAGAATATGCAATTTTTTCTCGCAGAAGCCAAGAAGCCACTTTCCCCCTGTGCGACCCTCCTAATTTACCACTGGCCTGATTATCTTTCTCTCAACTCCATCAAGGATGAAATAGCGGGCATTATCTCTCAAAACCGCCTTCTCTCTTCGCCTCGACTCCTTAAACTTAATGTGCACGCTTTTTATTTTTATGTCATCATCAGAGGAAACATGGAGGCGTATGCTGCCCCCATGACTACTGTACTCAACGCTCCGCTCCAAGCACACGTAGAGCCTATAACCGTCTTTTGGCCCGCTCTATTAAAACAGTATCAAGTGCCTCACGCAGTGCTCTTAGTTCTTCACAAAGAAGAAATTAAGTGACCCAGGGGCAACATACATGGGCATGCCCAGCTGACATTGTAGTGTCTCAAAACACTTCTTTCTTTCGGGCGTCCTTTTATCCGAGTCTAAAGCAACATCGGGTAAATGGGAACTTCGTTTTCGGTGTTGAGCAACTATATCATCTCGATCAGATATGAGTCTCCGGGCATGACCCCATCCTAGATAGTTCTTGTTCCACGTGGAAGAAAATATTGACCTTTGTTTTGTATAGGCTATTAACTATTACAACAGAAGATCAACCACCACACGACCTCACGTCTTACGTAAACCGCACAATGTGGTGGAGCTTTCCCTCGAGTGGGTTCAACGAACGAATATTCGACAAGCTTATTTTTCTGGTATTTCATCATATGACTGAATATAAATGCCTCAGGCACAGAAAATTGACATTTATGTCATTGCACAGGAAGATCGCAATCTCATCAGAATAATAAAAATCCCACGGCACTTCTGTCAAGTTAAAGTCAGTGTGTAAATAGAATTGAAGAAAAACGAAAGTCATGAGGCTACTTTCTTTCTTATGTCAATTTTCGATATTTCCACGTTACACAACATCGCTGTCGTAAAATAAATAAAGAGTCCATTACAAATGCATGCATTTAAGATAGGTAATAAATGTTTCAGATGCAGACTTTGTACAGCACAATAGCTTGTCATGTGCCGAAAATGTAGGCATTGAATTTTCAAACACAGTGAAAGCACCAACAATATGTTCGTTGCTTTAATGGCTAGTTTATTTGATCCTTTTAGGGTATTTCCGACTAGAGAAAGTAACTGTAGATGCGACAGGTGACATTCGATCGATCACAAGAAAATTTAACGGGTTTGTGCTCAAGTAATTGCAATCAGCAAAATACGGCTAATTGCGTTTTACTTGAGATTTACTCACACTTTGGGGCAAAAGCTTTGTGGAGCTTTGCTTTACAATTATGCGTAGAAATGCTCTTATCTGTAGTACCGAAATGTAACAAGCTCAATTTACCACATAAGAATGTTAGCATATGACGTCTGTCGTTGCTCGTCAGCTTAAAAGCCTGAAGGCAGAAGGGTTTACAGTTATTCATATCCGAGAGATTGAGTTGCATGATACGACTCTTCACCCCCGCCGCCTTTCTCCGAGTAGCTAGACTTTCTCTTATTAACAAACGCGAGCACTATGATACCGAAGCTGGCTGTCTTTCCCTGCTCACTCAAGGAGTTTCTCAGGTAGAGAAGTCGGTCGAAAGCGAGGCTTCTGGGAAGATTTCATAACTCTAATGGGATGGAGAAAGCGGTAGCTCGGAAGAAGGAAAGGGAGGAACGTGATCGATAGAGATTTGGACTCATGGAAGCTACCTAATGCTCATTCCACTTTTCTTTCGGCGAAGGGCGAGGCTCCGTATCCTCTTCTTTCCAGACCAGGTTAAGGTCTCAAGAACTCTGGGGAAAAGCCTATGGGGTTCCGAGACAAAGACTCGTCCTGCAAGTGAATTATCAATAATGCTAATGGTAGGAGACGAACAGAGCCGGAACTCGGTTCATAAAGTACAGTTGTCTGGCGGGTTTATGTTACTCAAGCGATCTCCAGGCGCGTGTACTCCTAGAATTTACTATTTATCTGTAATGCGACCTGACTTTGAAGGTAAACATTTCTCCGAAAAGTACTCAAATGCGCAAGTTATAATTTTAGTTGTATTTTTGTAAATATGCCTTGTGCTTTCAAATCATTGTGAAAATCGCGTTGAAAAAGTTCAACTTCACTTAAAATTACGGATGTAATTAGTATATCCGTTTTCAGTTGCTTCATTGAGGCTTGTCGTATATACGGACAGACGGTTCATTGTACTTTCAAAAATATACGTACTACGCAATATTGTCCCCTAGCGTCTTGCTCGAAGCGAAGGAGTTAGGATAAAATATTTTGACATTCCGCCCTTTGGAGATAGTTTATTGTCCAGTTTTAATGGATCAAGAAAAGAGAAGATTACTTGGCGATCTCAGGTGGTGGTGGTGTCTAGCTAAAGTCTCGAAGAAGGCCGGTTCCGTGGAAGGAGAGCTTGTTAATGTTATTAGACTCTCATGCCCCCGCTCTACACTCAAGTAAAGAGCTGGGCGAAAATGAGGCATTTATATGCAGTGAGTGGAACACCAAGTTATGGTCACTTAATAATTCTTATCTCTTTCTCAAAAACCATCTCTTCCGAGGTTTTAAATACTTTACAAATTGAAATTTATTTCTTGAATGAAGGAATAATTTCTGACAGGAATTAGAAATTAAGTTGAGCTAAGGAGGCAAATGAAGCTAAATACAAGCCATAATACCTGCTGTAGTAAATAGTAAAGAGTAAACCAGGACCGTAAGACTCCATTATTTACTTGAAGATGAGTGAGTGAGTAAATAAAGGAGTCCATAAACTAAAGTAAATGTCCAATTTCTTATCTCGCCCTAGCCTACGAGTCTCACACTGTGTGAACAATGATCGTCACGCAATGTATTTCATAAAAAAAGTGTCCCATCAATGTTTTTTCTCTCAGGGTAGTTCCTAAAATGGGAATCACCTCGTTCTTCCTAAGTCACTCTTATTTAGTGAAAGAAGACATTACATTGGAGAGAACAAGTTTTTTCCACTGAATTAGGAAGTTTGGTGTCCTCCTGTCTAATCAACAAATTGGACAAGTGGTTCTTTCTCACTGAAAACACGTTGTAGGTTGGCTGATGCAAGTTAAACACTCCAGCTATTTTGCTATTCTGTTAAACACAAACATAAGCATTACTTTTCCTAACTGGCAATTTGAATCGATTTAGCGGTGCTGTTGCAATATTCCGATTTCGTGTCCATGCCCTTGTTGGTTGGGCCTGGTCATTTATCAATGTTTCCGGCGCATTTTAGGCCATTTTCCATCGATATTTTAGACCGGTGCAATTGCTCAAGAAAGTTCGCGTTAAATATACCAGCGATTATTGAAGCAATTTCATTTGACCAGCCAAACAATTTGACGAGTTGTGAAAAGCCTGAGCGATATGAAACTGCTAGGTATAACTACTGTAGATTTAGTGTTAGATGGAGATGTATTTAGCTTATTTATGAACACCTCCAACCGTTCCCTTGTAAGCCAATTAGTGTACTCTGGTGTTCCGGTGCTAATTCCTAAAATATTGTTTTCCTTGTACTTGTGCTAACAAGAAGGTCGTAGCGGAACGGCAAAAGGTGGACAAGTATATATGCAGAAGGTCAACCTGTCTCCGGGTTTGGAGGATTAAGCACAGGGCGCTAGGGCAGGGCAAGCCCAATTTAGTTGGCAAAGATAAAATTCCCCAAAGCAAGAGACCCCCACTGGCTAAAAGTCCCTAGTCATGCAAACTAACAATCATTCTCAAGTTCAAGTAATGGAGGCAGAGAGGTATTTGGGTTGAGGACTCATGACTATAATTATATGACAGGTCCTGCCAAGCTCGATTGTAGGCGGGTCAGGCCTCGTGGCTGGTGCGATTGGGGACGAAGAACTAATACGGTGTCAAGCCCCGAGAGTGTGGACAAAATACAAAGTAAATTACGAGAGTAGTGCTCTATGATATCCGACTGGAACTGGACAGAGACGAGACAGTAATCCTGAACATGTCAAGCTGTGGACTTGAGTCCGAGACCCAAGAGTAGCCATCTAATGTCTGTTAGCGAAATAAATGGGACGGGCTGGGGTCCTTCTCCGTCGTCCGGAACGAGAGAGCTCCAAGCCTCTGGTGGATCGTATATGGTCATAATGAAGTTTGGTTAACTCACCTATGACGGTTAAATTGACTTTGGAGTTCCTCGTTGGTGATTTCAGGAAGTCCACCCGGCATCGGTAGAGTCCAGCATCATTTTCGCTGACATTATCGATCGAGAGAGACGCTGGCTCAGTGACGGTCCGAAAATAAGCTCTCTTGGCTAGCAAAACTTCGTTTTTCGCATGACTTCCCGGTTGTGTTCGAGCATCATAGCTGAAAGGAGAAAAAAAATTATAGGGAAAATAAATGTGAGACCTCATTGTTCAGTTTAACATTTATATTGGGTTTGGGAGGTCTCTGGGCTCTCTGCTGAGTTGGACTGATTGAATACCCTCAAACCCTCGTTCAAGTCCTCCTTTTGTCTTTTCACTTCGTCGAGCATAAAATTAAATTTAGCCCATTAATTGTTACCAGGCACTTCCTCATGTGCCCTGGCACAAAACTCACATCTCACACATTCTACTAGTCACTCTAAATCAACTCAGCTCTCTCATTCGAACTCCGATGGAGATGCGAGAACCACACGGCACACGAGACACGAGCATCATCTGCTTCTGGTTAGTACCATGGAAATCGCAGCGATTCCCAACACAATGGACTATTTCCGCAGTAAATACCTCATGTACACAGTTGTGAAAATTACAAATGAGCTCCACTCGTCTAAATACGTGCTCTACCCTCTAATTGCATTACACAGAGTACTCGTTACCTATCAAGAAGTGCAAAAACAACAACGGCAAGAACATGACACGTATGCCAAATTCATCCAATGGCTAACCAACGTGTGCGGTTAATCCGAGAGTTCAGTGCCCAGAATTAAATCAGTTCTGTAGGTTCATAACACGCTTCAGTTCTCAATTTCGGTAAAAACTAATTGAATTTTCTCCATCTCGAGTTGAGTAATCATAATACACCTCTAACCTGACTCTTCTGTCCTGTGTGATGCCGCAATAGAACATCATTCGGAAACCTCTTCACGTCGCCATGTCGTTTAGGTTCATAACACGCTTCAGTTCTCAATTTCGGTAAAAACTAATTGAATTTTCTCCATCTCGAGTTGAGTAATCATAATACACCTCTAACCTGACTCTTGTGTCCTGTGTGATGCCGCAATAGAACATCATTCGGAAACCTCTTCACGTCGCCATGTCGTGCTGGCATGTTGGAGCTATTTTAATCAGGCCTCACCTACAAAAGCCTTCTACCGGGATAGACACCGGGTCAAATCTATTTCCGCAGTTGTTTGACACTTCTTCATTTTTAATTTAGAGACGACGAAGCAGAACTGTGCCAAGGAGAGTCAAGTCAAGACGCCATGAGCTCAGATGTCCATAACTGACGGTGAAATAGAAAATGTCATTTGCTGGGCGCCTCTAGAGGCTCAAGATCAAAATTGCAAATTGACTTGCATACTATGCGGAAAAGTGGAGAAATGGAATGGCAGGTGGTGATGTGTAAGGGCGTAAAAATTGCAAGCTGTAACTGACAAGACGACATTCAAAGGTGGAGTGGTTTAATATTGAATGAGCCAAGGTTCACCGCCTCCTTAGCCTTGGCGAATAAAAAGGGAATAGAGAGATCATTATTACCATACTCCAGGCTTCTCATTTAACACGGTGTTAAACTTAAGGAAATTAGCATTTTTTTCTTCTCTAACCTACTTTCTCAATGGAAAGACTTTTTTTCAAAATCAGTCATGCTTGAAATGAACGAGGAAAGAAAGCAGTGAAAGAACTCGGATAGAGGAAAGGCCGCAGAATATCGAACAATATGCCATGCATTCTCTCGGCTCAAGTAGTTCCATAGTACCTACCATGGTTCAGTTTATAATGAACCTAAAAACCCGTGGAAAAAATAATGATCCGAATACGAACGGATTCGCTTTTCATTCGTGCCTGTTTCAATGGGTTCGAACCGAGGATATCGTCGTCGTAGTAAATTTGCAAAGACATGCATCAAATTTCACCAAAAATGCAAGAATTTCTGACATATATCGATACATGAAACGTCATAGGCTTAACCTGCGAAAATCCTGTCTAAAATTTTAGCGAACATCAAAACCTTAGAAATTTCGTTGTTCTAAACCTAAATCCAAGTGTCATTTTGATTTTATCATAAATAAGAGGTCAGTGTACTGCCTTAGAGCTCAAATGGCACTTTAATAGAGTAGAAAAGACGAAATAATAAAAAACCGGGTAATGCCAAAAGTTGTGCCAGAGTGGGAAAAGAATAAAGTGTGCCACTCAGTCAAGGAAGGAAAAATGAAAGCTTTATACAAACTTTTCCCATATAAAGTAACACGGGATTCTCACCCTCTGCCCTGACGTTCTTTTTATACAATTTCTTATTGCTTTGGAATCGCGGGCTCTTCGTATCATGTCAAATTCTGACAGCATTGCCAAAAGGAGAAGAAAAAAACGAAGGATTTTGAGGACCGCCGCCGTCGTCGCTTGATCCATATTTTCCCTTCTCAATAATTTGACAGGAAAATCCAAAGCAAACCCGAAAAAATGACAGAGAGCGTTTCAATACAATTTCATCTTATCTCATCTCAGGAATTTCAGTTATATTAGGTAGCATTTTGAGGTTGGTTGATAAGAACGTCAATACACTGAATGAGATGCGTATGTATAGGCATTGCCATTGCTGTATGGGACCTGGGACTTCCACTCTAGTCTAAGGTTTTAATGTCCCTGTCGTTCAGGGTAAGGGGCAATAGATTTGAGGAGAAAGGCCGTATAGTACTTCTGTACTATAATGATAAGGGCTCGTAAAA
>VNWX01003308.1:0-10491 GCA_009869905.1 Ceratophysella communis | reverse complement strand
GAGGGTCAGACTTCAGCCGGAGGGGCGGAGGGTCAGACTTCAGCCGGAGGGTCGGAGGGGCGGAGGGTCGGACTTCAGCCGGAGGGGCGGAGGGTCAGACTTCGGCCGGAAGGTCTGACCCTCCGGAGGGTGCCCAACTATGTAACTTTGACGATGTAACTTTGTTAGTATTGAACAATAAACTAATTTATCTTTTTATTTGCAGAGAACGTTGAAAGTTAAGCGACTTCATGTGATATTGGATAACCTTCATTTAAAAGTCGTGGGATTTGTCAACGATGTTATTGTCTTGCCAGAAGTGCTGATGCGAGATGAAAAGCGGAAGGACAAAGCAAGAAAAATTCAAAGTTTGAGGCATAATTAGTGCATTTACTGTCGTCGCTTCGTTTGCATTACCGCTGACTACAGTATATTATATGGCGGTTTTAAGTTCTGAGTGTTACGAGGTCTGGAGTTGTGTGGATCGGTTACTGTACTCACTAACTACAGAATGAGTAATACTACTGACGGGTAATTGTAGAGCTTTTCTGTCGTATCAGTAGTACTTGTTACGTTTTTCTTCTTTTTATAAATCATCATGTTATCTTAGCCACAAATACAAAGATTGTGCATTTCTAATTACAGAACTTGAGATAGAGATGGTACATTCTGCTACAGCTCTACTTCTCTATTTCGAATTCTATCTTAAAAATGAACTAATTTCTGTTGAGCTAAGCCTGTGCTCGACTTTGACTTGTTAATGTATGATCTAGCTATAGATGTACATAATTTGTTGAAATAAAACTTTTCTAGATATCCGAGAAGTTTGATTGTACTTGAACTGCATTCATTCTTGTTGTGCAAGACTTGGGTTACCTGGGTTTGTCAACCTTTCTTGGTTTCGCGCTCATGATCTTCGACTTTCATAATCTCTAATATCTCCCCATCGCATCAAGATCAAAAGGGAAATTCAATGACAACTATAGGCTTAACCATCAGAACTTGAACTTATTAATATTTTAACCGAGTTACAGATGAAAGAATATAAATAAGAATTCTCAATGAAACCGTAGGTCGCTGAAGCTGACGCTCCTTTTCTGGTTCTAAGAATATGATTTGAAATGGAAGAATTTATTCAACAGTTTCGAGGTCATTTATAGCTAATAATGAAAGTGAACGCCAGAATCCTTACTACAAAGGATATATTTGGTTAATCTTAGTATCTCATAATTAAATAGTATATAAATCTTAACTAAAGCTCTGATCTAAATAGTAGGTAGCTAAACACTAAATTGTCATACTGTGAAAATCACGAGTAGTTGCAATTAACTATAAAATGAGTATAGAACGTTAATTGCAACGCATTACTACTGTACTTATACAAACAGAAACAATGAAATCAAGTGACGACTTTGATCGTAGTCAAAGGTACAAGGTACGTAATTGTAATTGTAAGAAAGTTGTTGACGTGAAGAAGGCATTACTAAATGCAGCTTGCAGGGTGATTGATCTGATTTGGGTAATAAAACGGAATCTAGGTCGATTGTTGGTACTTAATCGTATTTACTATAAATTTTGAGATTTCTTTGGATTCGGGATATAAAATACAATAGGAAATTTGGATAAAATTGTTCAAGGGTTCTTGATTTGTGAAGGAGGATCTTGGATGTTCAGGTCAGGAAAAGGAAAGGAAGTTTTATTGCCAGGATTGGAATCAGTCACTGCTCGCCTTTAGGTCCTCTATATTATTAAACTCGTCGTTTCAGTTCAACAATTTCATCATCATGTGTTTGTGAAGTAGTATCATTGTTTGAACTGCCTAGATCGCCTTTACCTGCAGGTGGGTCTCGAGTGTAAATTGGACCATAATGACCGTGTACCACGCCTTCCGTAATATGAACCGATATGACGTCTGATCCGGGTATTTCAAACATCGGGTCCAGTAAAATGCTTTCAACGATTGCTCGAAGGCCACGTGCTCCGGTCTTTCGCTCAAGAGCCTGGAAAGCTATTGCTCTCAATGCTTCATCCGTAAAAGTCAAATCAACCTGCACAAGCAACAGATTATGTCATGCACCTTGCTTAGACACTTTCGATTTCTTCCAGAATGTGAGAAATGCCAACCTTGTCCATGCTGAGAAGGCGCTGAAATTGAGGAACCATGGCATTGCGTGGCTCCGTTAAGATTCTGACTAGTAGATCCTCACTCAGTGAATGGAATGGGACTAGAACTGGAAAGCGGCCAACAAACTCCTGTTTGGAAACGATAGAAAAACAAGAACACATGTTAAAGCTGTATTTTCGGCGTATGTGCCTCTACCTACACCGATTCTACGTTAACTGAGCACGGTCAATTGAGCACCGGTGCTCACAGGCCGCACTCATTAGTTTTTCCGAAATTTTAGCCTAACCTAACCTTAAATGTTAAAATAGAACGTAAACTAACCTAACCTGGCCAAATTAATCACCAACTACTTGTCAAACCGAATTGAGCAAGGTGCTCAATTGACGCCGGACGCCTACATCGCAGTTCTGTTGTCTGTATGAGCTTGACGTTTGACTGAAACAGCAGCGCAGCATCATATGCCCTACAGTAATTTGAATCATGCATGCCAGCGCCATAACAGCATTTCTTACCGGAATCATGCCAAATTCAATCATATCTCGTGCTTCCACTTGTCGAAGAAATGCATCCATTTCGGCGTTATCCTCAGCTGCACTGCTCAAACCACCAACCATATGTGCGACACCTTCTTGGTGGGCTGCTCGTCTTCCTGGTGATGCAGCGGCTGGAACACCAAACCCCAAATACTGCGAACAGGTAGACTGGTTATTAGAATTCATACTTTTTACAAATATGTGCGAGACACATACCTTTTCATTTTTGCGTCTGGACACGATACGATCAAGACCATTGAAAGCACCTGACGCAACGAAGAGAATATTTGTCGTGTCCACCTGCACCGACTCTCCACGGAGTTTCCTCGGGGCATTTCGCTCTGGCACGTTGACCACAGTCCCTTCCAACATTTTGAGCATACCCTGTTGAACACCTTCCCCGCCAACGTCTCGAAGTTGGTGGATTCCCGGAACAGCGCCAATTTTATCGACCTCGTCCAAAAATACAATTCCTGTCCAGCCAAAGAGAACCCAATTCTTTAAAAATCACAAAACTGCAGCCTAACACGCAGGATAAGGAATGAGAGTAAACAGCGCGTCTTACCAGTCTGTGCTTTTTCGACGTTGTAATTGGCATCCTGCAGCAATTTAGCAATGACGGACTCAATGTCTTCGCCAACATAACCAGCCTGCGTCAATGTTGTACAGTCACAAATCGCAAAAGGCACATCCAAGCATTGCGCAATGGTCTGAGCCAGCAGCGTTTTCCCTGGAGCAAATACAGCACATTTTCACATTATGTTGCTATCCTGTTGTACTGGAGTTAAGTAAGCTTCCCTTTAGAGTAAATTGCACAATAATTAAGTACCTGATCCAGTTGGTCCAAGTAAAAGTATGTTAGACTTGTCCAGCTTGGCATCATGGGTGCTGGAGTCGAGAATGTCACTACCCGGTGCACTAACACTTCCCTGCGATGCACCTGGACCGGAGCCTGGAGGGCCTCCAGGAGGACCACGTGAGTGCCGCCCTTCGTAGTACGTGTCGGAATTCGCCCAACTCGGACCAAGGTGGTTGTGCTGATGAGTATGAGGCTGGTGTTGAGGTCCTTGAGGAAACGCTCCAAGGGCACTACTATGACCCAGTCCACCTAAATGAAGCAAATCTGTGTGTGAAAACAAAAATCGTATCGTTACGTCGAAATGCAAACTGCAGATTTTAGAGGCTAATCTCGTTATTACGAAAATGTAATGTATTTGAGAGTTGGGTTAAACCGTCTAAATTCCGCATTGTTGGTTCCGAAGCTGATTTGGTTGGTGCAGTCTGAACATTTATCGACAGTCTTTTGTAGTGGTTGTAAACAGCAACTGCCAGAACTTTCTTGGCATGTTCCTGCCCAACGACGTGGCGGTCCAGGTACTCAAATATCTTCTTCGGCGGAGGTGTACTTCTCTTCGGCGGAGCTTGGGCAGTCGAATAAGTATATCCTCGTTGAGTTTCCAAATCCTGGCGTGATGGTTCTCTCAGATTCTTACGACCGTCGAATTCAGAAAGGACAACGAAGAAATGCTGACACTTATCACATTTCACGAATCTTGTTGAGGCTGAAATTGAAACCCTTAATTACCAACTCTGGTATACGCTATTATCCTGATTAAATGCTAAAAAATATACCAATAGTTCATTTCACTCACAAACAAAGGTTTCAACATGAACGCATGGGTCACCACATTTCGGACAAGTAAGCCCGTCACGTCCAGCTCCAGCTCCACCAGAACGAACACCATTTCCACCCGGAGAACCGTTTCCGGTTTTCATGTCCTGACCATTTCCATCACCTGGCGGTGGCGGTGGAGTCGAGCCTGGTGAATGACGACCTAGCGTATGGTTTGAACTGCACGAACTTAGTTCTCTTGGAAGGCATCGCGGTGCACCTGGAATCGAATCAATAATCATTTTAACGTAGTTCTACATGAAAATACGGAAATATAACCTTCATTATCGATATCAAAATAATATTTAACTTACTTGGTGCTCCAACGGTAGAGATTCCAGCCAAAGCACGTATAGCCGAGCAAGGTTTGCCACTCATATATCTTATCATTTTTAAACCTGGATCTTGAAGTCTGCGAATTCTAAAGGGAAACATAATATATCACCAATTAATTTTGAAATAAACCTCTATAGATTTATATAATTTCGGGGTATCGCGAAAAAATTAGGACTTGATCTGAACAAAATTTTGGACCCAGAGGAGTTGGCATTGTTTTTATTATGTAGCATTTTCTTAAAGGCAGAGCTGCTATGACAATTGGGCCAAACAACTGGCGCACACCCTATGTTTTCCTGACTTATGTCTACTTGCGTCGTCCTTGTCAATTTGCTGGCTGTTAGGATTTTAGGATATGGAATTACTCTTATCAAAGCCAGTCTTGCAGTCAGGTCAGTTTCAGAGCAATGAAGATAATATTTGAAATGATTAAAACTGATTTGATTTATATTTGTCTTTGACCGAAAAAATCTCACAATCAGTAAGTAGTAAGAAAGTTATAAAGTAAAATTTATGCCGTTTCGAAATCATGCTGCACGCGTTTGTGTACGCAAAACAAATACGCAGATATCCTATTTAAATTCCCATTTCCAATGTCAATTTCGTTCGAGACATTATACTATTTTGTGTAAGTTTACATGTTATTTGTTACTGCGCTATACGATGCGTTGTTCCCGTGTCTGCTTTGATTTTTACGTACTAATTTAATTCAATCCATCCGTACTTGTGAAATTCCAGAATTTCGAGATCGGAAACACGTGCTTTTTGTTGTTACAGTTGTTCGTTTCGTATGTTACCAAACCGTTAGAAACTCGTGAAATTATTATTTGTATGCGTTCCTAGTTCTCATGGACAATTCAAGAGCTTGATTCTTCTATATTTACACTAAACAACATGTTTGGATCACAAGGTGAACGAGACGAACCTTGAGGTCGACGTAGATATGGGGTCACGGTTACAGAAGAGCGTTGAGAGTCCAGATTTTTACATCTGCTGTTATTCTGTCATCAGGAATCAGGATTCTGCTTTGTGCTTTGAAGGAAGAACGTGTAACAATGAACCTAATACCCAATTCACTTTGGAAATCGTTATTGAACAGAATGCTTCAACCGAACTAGTCCAGTTCCAGTAGTAAGTAACGAAAATACAATACTCATAAACTGTCGTGGTCTCCTCGAATTCCACGCAGACCGGAGGCTTCACGGGCTTGTTTTGTTGTTTTCAAGCACGCTTCACAACAACAACAACAAGTGACAAGGGCGTTCAAAAACAAGATAAGCCCGAGCCCAATACAACAAAGGGAATTAAGGGTAGGGTAGGTAGGTATATATATAGTTCAAATCAAAGGATCTCCACTCTCTGGTCGGTGTGCCGTAATAATTAATAACGTAAGAGCGTAGCCTCGACCTCCCTCTCTCTTTGACTGCAACGCGATCTCGACGCGTCCACTTCTGCTCTGAGACTAATTATTTATGACGAAAGTCCACAACAGTTTACTAATATGTAAGGGATGTATGTAATAATTGAGAGATAAGGACTTAATGTGGATGTCAGATGTTATGTGTGGAAGGAGCTACAAAGCATTGGGTCGTCTTTAGATCGTGTGATCTCCCCAAGGGTAGCCACTATGTATGCAGCCAGACCGTCGTCAGCCAATTGGCAACACAATCTCCGCCGAGTAAACTTGTTCCCAGGCCATGCTAGGCTTATGCTACGGAGCGGAGTACAAACAAACTCAAGCCCCGCCTCTTATTTTCGGATCATGCCAAGTACAGTTCATGTTGCCCAACACCTTGCATGATATCTGCATGCATCCAGCAGCCAAAAACGCCAAACTACGTCGTGCTCCTTGTCATCCGAGATCGAAAACCTGGATTCAAATGAAAATGAAAATACAAAAACACGAGCAAGCAAACAGTCCACAAATACATAATCTCAGCCGCATTATTACAGTGAACTCAGCTCGTGATTGAATGAGGATGAGGATAGCAGCATTCAGATCAGGAAACGCCAGAACCGTTTTTCGTGTTTTGATACCTCCTTATCATCATTTACTATGTATTATTATTCTAATCACATATAAAGTTGAAGTGGCATATTTACAGTTTATTCACAGCTAAAATCGATCACTTATTTTTAGTCCAGCAGAAGCTGAGCAATCTGGCTCTATTGTCCTAAAAATTCGTACACGTCTTTGCCCATTGTTGTTTGGCTATAATAGGATGGAAACAACAATTAGCAATTAAACCGAGACACCATCACCAGCCAGACTTCAGACGATTATGTGTCTTATTTTTATTATCCATAACAGTTGATGTTATTTATGTGTTGAATATGCGTCGGGTCAATGAAATTCCCAGCGTGTACTACAGTGAACGAACAATGAACGATGATTTGTGTGTCGTATAGTAAAGTAATCGGCTAAGAACTATGTACTTCTACATATAATACGTTTTTGATATCGAGAAAAACTGCTTAAAATTAAAATGCAAATTCTTCAAAACTCGGCTTAACATTGTAGATAAGTAAGAGATGTTATACATAGCTACTAGGTGGGATCATAAATCATAATGGGATGAAGTATTAAGAAAATACATATCATTAATTGTGGATTTTGGAATGCCTGTGTCCGTCCATGTTCATGATCATTCATCAATGGGCATGGAATTATGGAATCTCATCTTGAACATTAATGCGGCTATTCAACTCTGTAGTGCGATTATAAGGACATCTTAATTAATTGCATGATTCATTTCAAGAATGCTTGGTGTGTGTTGTGTGCTCGGCAAGAAGGGCTTGTACTTTAAAGAGAATACCTAGGTTGACTGAAATACTTACATTTCTTCTGTTTTTTCTATTGGGTGAATTGTCAAGAAATATTTCAATATCAATCACGCTAAAGCTAACAGGTATTTTTTTTTCGGGGTAATGTTGTCGAACTACCGATACCGAACTACCTACGACCTAAGCATCACCTACCAAGTTTTGTTACTTGAGATTGTTAGCGCTTTCTACCGGGTAGCAATTTTACTAATCGTTAAAGTGAATTACAACAGGTGACAGAAAAAAGTCGCGGCAATAACCAGTAAGCAGTGCAGTATGCAGTGTAGTGAACGCGGTGCGGTGGTGGTTAGTGGTGCGGTGGTTGGCAGAAGCAGAAGAGAAGAGTATTCTACAGACCAAACCGAACAAAACTTTTGACAATAAAAAAAAACCTCAAAACTCAGATAATTTAACGTCTTCATCTTCAACTTAACATATCATCTTGAAAGTTCATAATGCTTATTTGCTCCAATCGCCCCAGCAAGCTACATGCAAGTGGTAGGAGAATAATATGGCCAAGGAGCTCCAGCTCCACTTGCCCCATCACTCTGTGTGGAACCTGATTAATTTTTCGCTGGCTCGATAATAATATCACTGATCGCTCACTGCTGTGCAAGCACTACACCTTCTAAAGGTAATCTGGGTCTGTCTGGCCCGAAAATCAGGACTGTCTCCACAGTCCAGCCAGTACAAATAGAACAGCAGTGCTATTTTTCTTTGTGTGGTAAGTGTTGGAAGTCAAGACGAGTCATGTTTATGATCACAAATCACAATGCAGGAAGAGATCCTGGTTCCATAGTATTACCAATTAATTAAATAATGGTGTATGCTAACGAAATGTCTGAGCTAAATAGTTTTATCAAAATACGAATCTTCGTGTTACTCGTGCATAATGATATTTTCATCAATTTTGAATACCGTGACCTTAACTCAAGGAAGTCTGTATATTTATGATTTGTATATTACCTGTTCTTTCCCATTCTAACAGATTAGATGTGTCCGAAAGCTTTACCAAATATTTGAGTAAAGTTGAGTTTTGGTTCGGTCCAAGTCCGGTTTAGTCTGCAGATTGAGTACTATGCTTGTTGGGTGGCGGTGGTGGTGGTGGGAGTGGAAAATGGGAAATAGGGCTGCTGCTTATTGCTTATCTGCTCGACTGCCCTCTGTTGCTAGTCATTGAACTCCTCATTTCATTCTCAGAGCGTGTCCGCCTGATCTGAAGAGTTTTCCGGCGTGTGAGTAGAAGACCTGTCTGTGTCCCGTCGTGTCAAGCAGTTTAATTAACTTTAAAAAGCTGTCCACAAAATGGTAAGTGCCGTCTCCATCATTCAAGTTTCTATTTTAGGGTACCCGCATGTGCTTTACTAAGGAAGAGCCAGTGAACAGCAACCAGACAGTCATCAGTATCGGTTAGGCGCATGCCGCCGGTGGCCGGGCCGGGTCACAAGTTGCTGTTTTCCCGTACCAAGTAGTACAAGACCTACTTGTGACACGCCGTATTCCATTTTCATTATGTAACACACAATGCAAAATGAAATATATTGAAATTTAATATGTAATGATATGGATATTTTGCATTCAGATGTCAGAATTACAAATAATTACAGGGCTAATTGATGAAGATAATGGTGTTTTTTAGTACTCGTTAATCGTGCATTCAACATTGGACACTGTTGACTATAATGTCATGCAATGTGAAACGTCATATCTATTTAAAATCAAAAGGATGAACGATGGATGCGTAATAAGATTTTAAATACCGTCAGTTAAAATTTTGAGCACGAGCACTTACTTTGTACCTAACTGTCAACTGTTGACTGTGTTTGCACTTGGTACTAACAGTTTATTCCACTTTGAACTTACGTTGTGCGCACGTGCAAGTCTCTAAACAATTAATATCAAATACGCGGGACGTGATGCTGAGCAAGGAAATGAATACGTGCAAGATTAATTGAGTAATCTCTGCCGACACGAATGCGCATTTTTCCATCGAGGTTATTTTTTTTTTGTTTTTGTGAATGCTAATCAGTGTGTATATTTATTGCAGGGTCGTGTGCGAACGAAGACCGTGAAGAAGGCCTCCCGGGTCATTATTGAGAAATACTACCCCCGCCTCACCCTTGACTTCCATACCAATAAGAGGATCTGTGAAGAAATTGCTATTATTCCGAGCAAGCCGTTGAGGAACAAAATAGCCGGGTAACTACTCACAAAATACTCTGTCCATACAATTTACTATTTACGTACTTTAGTTGCAAATGAATTATGAACTAGTCTTTCTCTCCTTGAATGCTGAATTAATCTACAGATCATAAAGTGAAAATGGATCTTATGTTTGAAATCTCCGTGTGACCTAAATGAGGATTGTATGCCAAATGACTATATACGTATAAAATAGGAGCTTGTATAGAAATTAAGACCGCATGTGATTATTTCAGCTAAGGATGTTTGAATTTTAGTCGGTTAATTAATTATGAATTATGCTCGGTTTATGGTAGCCAGCAGCTTGAATCATTTAACTTTCTCTTTTTACCTACGATATTTGACCGAAAACTTAAATCGCTAGTAAGTATTGTTATTGATATTTATTGAAAGTGTCTATAAAACGGCAGGTGCCGATTGCAATTGGACTCAAAACTGGATAGTTAACGTGAAAATAAGATTCGAAGTACAGGATCAGTAGGAATTGTAAAGCGTACACAGGTCACATGGGTTTTGAGAATTGAATTTGTCCAGGTTCCACGTTCTTTTATTGTTAGGCACCTATACCACTACACTAGTAAATATACAAGTATAATTAGCCTTTAGTCAAACAGCTAACGGGTTTGCGTTGCTTTTCTATCCTATCTATTGTCCTGTTTTCTGATCCAATTTCTTAAACTGATTGAGTAATCGGGTTGATAGGAGTAAAGGGTTAGCGTTCATCAACTAGCTATGGTTGGAATGTGACTGCATTCTTTATTTCTTTGTTATTAGATTCGTGACGCATTTGATGCGACGACTTCAGACCAGCCAAGTTCGTG
>VNWX01003307.1:0-10492 GCA_009869905.1 Ceratophysella communis | reverse complement strand
TTCTTCCGTGATACGTTTTCAAAGCTGCTGTTTAAAACTTGGTTTAAAGCCGTAATACTGTTGCTATTCGTGGCTTATCTTGCGGGGTCAATTTGGGGTATCCTGCGGCTAGAAGAGGGCATAAAGATGGAACGCCTCGTCCGAGAAGATTCCTATTTAGCCGAGTACTATCGCAAGGAAATGAAGTACTTCTCGAAGTATCCGCATCGAATTCAGGTAAAAAATTATAATTACAATTAAAAATTAAGGATGTTTTAAATGCATTGACGTTCGTTCACTTAGGTCTTCATTTCAACGCCGCTGGACTATTCGAAAAACGAAACTCAAGCGAAGGTTCAGGACGCACTGCAGAAGCTGTGCACGTCATCGAAATATATGACTCAAGAATTTTCAGAAAATTGGTTAACAGCTTTTATGAGTGTGGAACGAAATTTGAATGACCTACCGAAGTCAAATTTCATAAACAAGCTAAACAAATTCTTAATCAATAGCACGTTTGCAGAAGATGTCAAATTTAACGAAAACTACACGGAAATCGTAGCCACACGATACATTATTCAAAGCCAGAACGTTACTGGAAACCTAGAATCAAATGAACTACTCCGAAATCTACGTCAAGTTGCAAATTCTATCACAGATTTCAAAGTGACCGTATTCCATCCAGCATTTATTATCATGGACCAAGGCTTGGTAATTCAAGATCTGACCATTAAACTCTTATCAATTGCAGCAGGAATCGTGATGCTTGTTGCGCTTGCCTTTATCCCAAATTTTGTTTGTGCTCTCTGCGTATTTTTCACGATTGTTTCAATTGAATTGGGTATTCTAGGATTTATGAGTTTATGGAGTGTCAATTTAGATATGATTTCCATTCTGACCCTTGTCATGTGTATTGGGTTTTCAGTGGATTTCTCGGCGCATGTTTCTTATTCGTATATTTCGAATACTGGGAGTTCTGAGGAACGTATTCAGAAAACCATGTTTGCTTTAGGGTTGCCGATAATTCAAGGGGCAGCCTCCACGGTCATCGGAGTCATTGCTTTGATTGCAGTGCCGTCTTATATCTTTCAAACATTTTTTAAAATTATTGTCTTAGTCATGACTATTGCGACTTGGCATGGGTTGATTCTTTTGCCTGTTTTGTTGCTAATTATGAAACCAGAATTAGGGTTCAGATGCCGGAACGGGAATCCGAGTGTAAAACAACGTGTACATACGCAAGAAATTTAATTTATTTAAACGATTAAATAGTTCAAATAATTCGAATAAATGGTCGTATATTTTTTAAAATAATAATTGTGCAATCTTTTCACAAATTAGTATACGTATTTTGCTGATATATGTTTCGCAAACCATGCAAACTTGATTTTTGTTGTGTAGGCAAAACGGGCTGTAAAATATTATGACGTATATCCTCAGGCTACTTCGGTTCCTTGCGTGCCCGAATGACCATCAACGAATAGTACAGCTCCACGCCATGCTCATTTGTGCCCAGGTCAACTAGCTTACGAAAAGCTGTACTAAAGCTCAATTTGTATTCGTCCAGCATCTCCATCGGAATTCGACTAATGAAGGGGTTGATAGATAAGAAAGTATCTGAAAAATATTAAATATAATTTGAGTTAGGTAGTGGGTTGAATAATGCATCTTTAAGGCATACGTTTACCTATCACAGCGTCGAACGAATCAAATGTATATTTCCGATTAATTGTATCACACTCTTGCACAGTGTAACCGATTTGCTCCAGCCCGTTACGTAGGCGACGCTTGGCTTTTGCCGGGTCACTGTGGGTTTCTGGTACGAAATCAGTGAAATCCTGTATTGGTAGTGCAATAATTAATGTTTTAAAACAGCAGTTTTAAGCTCGAAATGTCGATAGTATCAAGGCGGATAATAGAGATCGACAAAATGTGTGTTTCAAAAGCTAGAGTGGGCATATGACTTAATCACTTACTGTCATATAAGATGCCCATTTAGGATCCTTCGCCATGTACGGAAATACGTCAAATGTAGTGCAGGCCGCAGCATAAAATATTCCAATTTCGCCGTTGGCAGCAAGAATTTCGTACATTGACTTCAACACTTGACTGTTTGATGGAAATTTTAAACATGTAACGCAAAAAATAAACCGAGCGTGTAAATCATTTTTAAAAACTTTTTCTCGTAATTTTTGGAAATTTGCCAGTTAATAATGGCGTCCTTAAGGGCAAAATCTCAGTACTCGTGGACATTATCTTGAAAGCTTTATTAAGCACTTACATTTGATCCGCGATCCAATGAAAAACAAAAGACGAAAAAATCTTGTCCACTTTACACGGCAATTTGAAGTCGGCTTTCGTCAAATCTCCCAAAATGTAAACGATATTATCCGAAGAATACTTCTCCACAGCAAAATCATGCATTTTCTTGCAAACGTCCAATGCATAAATTTCTGGGATTTTCATGACATGATTGTTTTTATTTTGAGCATTCTGAAGAAGTGGTAGCAGAATATTCTTGGTCACGAAGCCAGACCCTGAACCAAAGTCTAGAACGACTTCAGAACCTGACCAGGTCATGCTGTTCACAATATTTGCCAGTAGCTCTCGAGCATCTTTTCGCTGAAGCTCGCTGTTCACATCGTACTTGTTTGGGTCTTCCATTGTAAATTTGGTACTGTTTGGAAAAATAAGATATTAAAATGAGATAGATTAATAGCAATAATGATGAATTAGTCAAGCGCCAGAGTTGGAGCACGACAAAAATTAATCAGGCCGAATCAATCGTTTTTAATTTTATATAGGCTCTCATATACGCCTCTTGTTGTTTGAATATTTTCAGGTAATCCTGGCTTAATTTAAGTCAGTGCTTGCACGGTATAAATCATATATTTTCATATCTAACTGCTTGGATTGTCCAGCACAGCAGGGACGGCATGTGAAGTTATTCTGACTGGAAACGAGCCCTGAACCAACCCTAATGAACTCATTATAAATCTTTTATTATTTTATATTACCTTTTGCGTCCAAATAAAGACTTGTTCTGTCGGTGAAATTCGTCGATAAGGAGCAGGCACTATTAAGGTAGGTAGGTACCTGGCAAAAGTCGGTGTGACGTGTGACTCGTTGAACCTAACTGGCTTACAAGGAATGGTACATTGTAACAACTCGGAACAAATTTTATATATAATGCTTATAATTAGTCAAGAAACCAGCCGTGGGCCGTGGCTCTTTGTGGTAACTGGTACCAATAAATTGTCAGTATTGATTCTGACTCATATCGTACCAGTACCAAGTTTGGCAATACTATTTGACTTTCAACAAAAGATTGACTGCAATTATACGATTTAGCTTCATTTCAGCTATTACTTCCGTGTCTGAGTAATTTCTTCGGCCTACAAGTTTTTTTAAATCAAAGCTTATAATTAGTCAAGAAACCAGCCGTGGGCCGTGGCTCTTTGTGGTAACTGGTACCAATAAATTGTCAGTATTGATTCTGACTCATATCGTACCAGTACCAAGTAAAGTACTCCGGTGGGGATTGTAAGTTGAAAACTTACTTTAAAGTTCAGCGAACTGGGAAACTTTTTACGAGAAGATCTAATTACTAGTAATTAGACTAGTTTTAGTAATTCCGGGTTCATTGGCAATACTATTTGACTTTCAACAAAAGATTGACTGCAATTATACGATTTAGCTTCATTTCAGCTATTACTTCCGTGTCTGAGTAATTTCTTCGGCCTACAAGTTTTTTTAAATCAAAGCTTATAATTAGTCAAGAAACCAGCCGTGGGCCGTGGCTCTTTGTGGTAACTGGTACCAATAAATTGTCAGTATTGATTCTGACTCATATCGTACCAGTACCAAGTAAAGTACTCCGGTGGGGATTGTAAGTTGAAAACTTACTTTAAAGTTCAGCGAACTGTCTATTTGACTTTCAACAAAAGATTGACTGCAATTATACGATTTAGCTTCATTTCAGCTATTACTTCCGTGTCTGAGTAATTTCTTCGGCCTACAAGTTTTTTTAAATCAAAATTCATCAACGGTTAAAATGGGTTCCTGTTTGAACGATAATTCCGCAGTTCTCAACTCTGTTGAGCTTGGGTCTCTAAAACGGGTCACACTTGAAGAACTTGGCGATATTGCTCATGGACGCACAGGGGTTCATCTCAGCAATGACCCTGCCTTCGTGGAAAGAATTGGAAAGGGTCCGAAGACTGTGGCCAAGCTCATTGAGGAGAACCATGTCATCTACGGGGTCAACACCGGATTCGGGGATAGCTGTACTGTGAATATCTCGAAGGACCTGATCAACGAGCTTCCTGCACATCTGGTGACCTACTTTGGATGTGGAATGGGGGCACATTTCACGCCAGAACAAACTCGAGCCGTACTCGTGGCAAGAGCCGTCTCGCTGTCCAGAGGATATTCTGGCGTTCGCTACGAGCTTCTGGAACAGCTTACGAAAATGATTCAGCATGGAATTCTACCAAGGATTCCACAGGAAGGTTCTGTCGGGGCATCAGGTGACCTCGCGCCGTTGTCATACGTGGCGGCTGTGATGTGCGGTCAGCGGGATTGCGTCTATGAGGGGAATGTCGTCTCGGCAAAGATCGCGTTGGCTCGGGTTAGCATTGCTATAGAATATTCCGCGTTTTCATTTTCGTTCCAAATTTATAATTTGACCCTTAACTTTTCAGGTTGGCCTTCAACCCCTGACCCTTCTACCGAAAGAAAGCTTGGCTCTGATGAACGGGACTGCAGCAATGACCGGCGTCGCATCGCTCTGCTACCTCCGCGCAGCGTATCTTTCTCGTCTGGTCACCCGCATCACTTCACTGGCGATTGTGGCCCTCAAGGGAAATCGCTACCATTACGACAAGCAACTTTTCTCAGTTAAGGAACATATTGGTCAGCAAAGCGTTGCCGCCTGGATCCGAAATGACTTGCAAATAGCAGACATTACCCATGACCATAGCCTTACAGGCAGAAAACAGGACAGATATTCTCTTCGCTGCGCTCCGCACGTTATCGGCGTTCTGGAAGACGCCCTGCCGTTTTTTAAACGAATTTTGGAGGCAGAACTCAATTCGGCAAATGACAACCCAATTGTTGATGGCAGTACTGGACGAGTTTTCCATGGCGGCATGTTCTACGGTGGCCATGTTGCCTTCGTGATGGATTCTTTGAAGACGCAAGTGGCCAACCTGGCTGATTTGATGGATCGTCAGCTGGCGCTTATGGTTGACACGAACTACAGCAACGGACTTCCGCCAAATTTATCAGGAGCTGAGGGACCACGCGCAATGATAAATCACGGACTGAAGGGCCTTCAGATAGCTACATCAGCTTGGACTGCAGAGGCACTCAAGCAGACCATGCCCGCTTCCGTGTTTTCACGCTCGACGGAATGTCATAACCAGGATAAGGTCAGCATGGGTACAATTGCCGCGCGAGACTGTGCTCGCGTCTTGGAGCTTACTGAACAAGTTGCAGCCGGTATGCTGGTGGCTGTTCGTCAGGCTTTGACCATTCGTGAGAAAGAGCCTGAATTCGAGCTGCAGTTGTCAGAGGATGCATTGAAGTTCTTGGACGAGATGAAGGCGGAAATTCCGTTTATAACCGAGGACCGGGAGATAGAGGCGACTCTCAGAAATTTGGTTCAAAATATCCAGAAAGAACAGTACTTGATTCCGTATAAAGGATAAGCTTCTGCAGGCATGATTTTAATCAATGATTTCGACTAGTGTAAAAAACATTTGTTGTATTTTTGGTGTTTATAAACTACAGATTTTAATCTAATATTAACTGTTATTTAAATGAGAGAAATTTTAAGTGTACGTTCTGTCGGACATGACAGCAAGTATTTCCAATAAAAATTTGTAAATTACAAATACGTGTAAAGCCTTGGCCTGTTGATGTTTTTTCTAGTTTAATTATTCACAGCAGTAAAATGGTTATCATATTATTTACAAGCATACTAATGTTGTTGAGAAATGTTCATTTTGGCACTGAAAAATAATTGCCGACTTTAAAATCCAAGGGTTGTATTGTAACGATCGAGCTTCTTGTCGAATAAGCTTGTTCGGAGATTTCATCGCATCACATCTTAATTTGGACGATTTTTCATACAAAGTTCCTGCTGTTTGAAACAAAGCTTTAATTGCAGCCAGTCCAATGATCCAATAAATACAGCGTTGAACAACCTGCATCGCAATGGAGAATGGAGCTGACGATCGGATGCTGAGTACCCCGCAAATCGTGTGTAGAATACTGATGGATAGCAGTACATTTGGTTCTGGTATATAAAGTATTTTGCAATATCGTCGTAAATTGCGGAAATGCAGCGGAGTACTCGGTATATTCGTAATGTGCTGTTCTGTAGAGTTGATTCTGGTGTTGACCACGGACATTTATAGCGCTTGTCTCTAAAAGAAATCAAATATAAGAATGGGTCCATATATGGACCCGCAAATAAATTTTGATTTTAAGCAGGGCTTTCGTGATATGATGATGTTTTTGATGTATTGATTTTTTCGTTTTTCAAATGGGTTTAGTGATATCTTCACTCGAAGGCATCAAGCAAGGAAAAAATAAAAAAAATCCAACTATTTGATTTTTTTGATTTTTGGTAAAAATCATCATTTTTTCGATTTTTTTGATTTTTTCCTCAATTTTCTGATGAAAATTTTTTAATCTTTCTGTACAAAAATTAGTTTTTAGCAAAAGGCGTAAAAAAACTTGATTTTTTTTTTATTTTTTCGAAAAAATCATGATTTTTATAAGCCCTGATTTTAAGTACAATTCAAATTTTACCAAATGACATTAATCCAGATGCTTAAGGCTCTTATGTAAATAAGGAAAACAAGCGCTGCAGTTCCGATGTACCACTCAATCATGAAGAAAGAAAATCGAACTGGGAAACAGCTCATCAATTCAGAGCCATGTCCATCTCTATGATTATTCCTTATCAATTTACTGCTATTTTAATAGGCCAATTTTATGTGTAAGCTAAGCGAATAATTTAATTAAAATGTTATTATTTATTCAACAATTTATAACACGTGTTAAGTTTTGGAGAAGTAAAAAAGTCACAGTATTATTACAAAGTATGAGCATATACGTAAAAAGCGTAGTTTTCCTCAGAATACAGAATTGACCGATTTTAAATGACAGGGGTTGAAGGGCTCTGGGTATAATTCTACTTCGAGAGTTTAATCGATATAACTTCAAATTTAAAGTATTTTCATATATACGCCCTGAATCCAGAATTCTATTGCAACTAATCCGCCTAAAAATGCTTCCAGAAGCCCAATCCTTTGAAAGCCGGGAATCGGTGCTCTAATTATTGTGACAGCAGTCAACGTCAGCGTTAAGAGGCCTGAGAACATCATGTACGGAATCAAGTAAATTCCCGCATGATTGAATAGAATACAAATAGTAGTTGAGGGTTCAATAGGTCTGCAGAATCGCGTTTTTCCTGAGAGAGCCAGGAGTTATTCGACCCATTGTCAAGAGTCGATGACCAAAATAGAAACAAAACGCATTTGAATTATTTTAAACGCTTTTGAATCCAAAAAACGCCAAATCATCCCTCCCCCATAGCAATTAGCAAAGCTGGAGTCATTGGACGACCCAAACCTTATTGCATTCAAGTGACGCCAAGAAAAGCCTAGTAAAATTTACACCAAACGAAATACTTTATAGCCAAATGTACAAACGAGATAAATCATAAAACTCTGTTTCCATATAGTTGTCATATGCTAACATGTCGCTTTGCTTTGAACACCTTTTCATATAAATTTTGCTTAGTTAACATTTGAATGTTAGATTTGGCCAAATTTTGAAAACTCAAATAGTGTCAGACTTAACAGCAAAAACGAATGGAAATTTTTGATTATGAGCCAATGGCATAGCGTCTATTGTGCTTCCAGTTCTTTCCGTTGCACATAGCTCCCTTTGGAACGGACAGACAGACAGACAGACAGACGGACAAGACATCCCAGTAGACCTTCTGGTCTAAAAGTAAATGCCCGGATGTGTTTGATCTCCCTGGGGACTCGAGACTTCTTTTCATACATTATAAAACTAAAATTTTCCTAGTTACCTGTTTCTCGGAATAAGTTCCGTTTTAAAGTGTGGTTGGCGAATTCACAGAATTTGCCACCTGAATTAGTAAAATGCTATATTCTAAGTAATTGTAACCCGATTGGTATAAAAAATGATGGATGCCTAAAATAGCCCAAAAAGCTAAATTATTTACGAAACGCCTAAAACGCGGTTTGTTACAACTATAAAGAACTATTTTAAATTAACACATCAAATAAATAAATACGTGTGCAGTAAATAAGACTAATATCTTGTTCTCAACATTTTCATGTGGATGTCAATTTTCATCATCATGTGGATCACGATCATTAAACTGGCTGACACCGATTACTTCATTCTGTGCCCAGTAATAGCAAAATAATATTGAGTGTTAGTTGAGCGTATAATAGCACGATATGCTGGAATCGAAGTTAATACTCTTCTGCTACAGCAGCACTTATTCGTCTGTTTCTTGCCTGCAGGAAAATCAGTAATATCCAGTTCGTAATTTTAATTCAGTCGGTATAAGGGGTTGCTTAGTCAACAGTTAGCAAGTCATACCTCATCTGCAGCATTTTTGAGTTTCTGTGCGTTGCGCTCTCCGACATGTTGAGCGAGCTTAAAGAGGTATCCACCATCCCTGCGCAGCAGCACAGAAGGCTCATCGAATTCCTGTTGTAGGATATATGTATATAGGTTTAATTTTGATTATTTTGAATTTAATTGTATCAGTGCTTAACACTTACTTGGACCCTTCCTTGATCGATCACGAGAATCCTGTCGCACTCCATCACGGTTTCTAGCCTATGGGCGACCGTTAGAACAGTTGAACTTTTGAACCTTTGTCGAAGCGTTTCCTGGATTGCCGCGTCAGCCCTGTCGGAATAACATGGTGTTAAACACGGTAGTCAGCTTCGACGATACTAAATCAGCATAATATATGTTTTAAATATATCATGCTTTTTGTCGATGTTAGCCGTTGCTTCGTCCAAAACTAGAATTTTTGTGTTTCTAAGGATAATCCGAGCAAGACAAATAAGCTGGCGTTCTCCATGACTCAAATTCGCCCCGCTTTCTGAAATCTATGTATTAAACAAATACGAATGTATGATATTTTGTCTTAATCTACGCCAGCATATAAAAATCCGGGTTGTACAGCAAACTCCAAGTCATCTTTTGACCCATGCTGAATTCGTTCCTGAAGCCCAACTGTCGCTAAGGCAGCCCACAAAGCTTTATCTGTGAAGTGGTTGAAGGGGTCAAGGTTTTCGCGAAGAGATCCTGCGATGAGAAGCGGATTCTGGGAGATAATAGCGAGCTGCGAACGGAGGGACTTAAGGCTAATGCCAGAAATATCGACGTTGCTAATGTGAATGGACCCACAGGTAGGCTCGATGACTCGAAATAAAGTAGAAATGAAGCTTGATTTTCCCGCTCCTGTCCGACCTACGATTCCGATCTGGAAAAGTTGTGCATGTTCTTTTACTAGCTTCCTTCTTTAATGTTAGCCGAATTTTTTTATAAGAACCTTTTCCCCTGGCCGTATATTTACAGTTACGTTTGTAAGAACGTTTACTCCTTCTTCGTATCCAACTGATACATTGTTCAAACGAATTGCTCCATTGTTTAGCCAACGTGAATTCATCGCTTGCACACCTGCAACCCAAAATCAATATTGCTTTGGTTTGTTATGTTGTTATGAAATGATTAGATTTACTCTTTACTCTTCTTTGTTTGGGATGCGCCTTCGGGTGTGAGGTTACAGTATTCTAAAACTCGTTCAACGGAAACCATTGTGCTCCCAAACTTTGTCGCACGTCCCAAGCACCGCTGCGTGTCAGCAGAGAGTGCCAGGGCTGCAGAAAGAGTGAGGCCAAATGCTGTAGCTGTAGGTCCTCCTAAATTATAAAATATAATCCAAATATGGTAATTTTCGAATACTCGCATTTAAAAACAGATAGGGCCGTCCTCAAAAAAAACCAACCTGCTTGGACAGGAAATATGATAAACGAGAGAAACGAGAAGCACGTGAGAAGGTTAACTATTAGGTCTCCGGTGAGCTTATACCAACGAGAAGCTGCAGTATCAGTAAAAAAGTTGGCTGTATGAACATCTTGGTATTCGTAAAATTTTCGGTGGAATAATTCTTGAGCTCCGAAACACCGCACTACTGTGAGTCCGCTCAGGGTCGTGAGCATCTGTACGAACAGTGGACTTCGGGCTAGACCAAGTAGTAATTAATGAGTGAGTGTTTAATCAAGTAAGAACTCACAGATTTAGTTTAAAATAATACTTACATATGATCAGAGGTCGGATAGGTAGTTAAAAACAACTTTCTTAGTTTTGATTATTGAAGGCTGAGCTTTTGGATCTCCACCGATCATAGGTCATAGGTCAATCTGGAGACTAACTTTTTTTAACT
>VNWX01003306.1:0-10494 GCA_009869905.1 Ceratophysella communis | reverse complement strand
TATTACGCCGCTATTAGACTTACACCATGAACCGAGTTGAGTCAGAGGACCTACAAATGCAGTACAGTTGATCATTTTGCTTGAGCAATGAGGTTATTTTAGATTTTCGTTCGGGAAGATCAAACTGATGGACAATATCCCGTCTCTAGAAACACGACAAGGCATAATTTAAGCAATAAGAATACATACATCCTTAACATAAGCATGAAATACGAAGTAATAGAGCACATACCGCTGCTTCGCTCAGAAGGGCCATGGCTGGACGTGTTTGCTTCCAGGAATAAAAGAAATCTACAAAAGAGTGCAAGCATCGACGTCAAACAATTAAGATGAACCTGGAATGGAATTCAGAAAGAAAAAAAGTTAGACAAGGCAAGAAAGTGCTATTACTTTAATAGGCATTTCATTTTTCCAGTTAAGAGAAAAAGAAGGTCAATTGGGCTGGCGTGGTGTCGTGGAAGAAAGAGAAGGAAAGCAGTTTTTGGGAATAATCCGAGTAATAATAATCATCATAATTCTGGTGCTTGACGAGTAACCTCATTCATTTGTTGAGATGAGGTCGTAGTGAGCCAAATCCTGGACTAAACAGTCCAATTCAGTCATCATTGCTGGAAGCAATAAAGAAATGGGCTCGCGCCGTGTGCTCAATGAGCGGATTGCGTGAAGATTAAGAACTCTACCAAACCAAGGTCCTACTAAAAGCTACTCATGGTCGCGGGGTGTAAAACCCTTGTTTGGGCTTAGTTCGGACTGCAACATATATGGTGCAAATATATGCACTCACCTCCAGACGCCCGTCTTCTCAGTCTTAAAAGAGAATCAATAATAAAATTATGCTCTCGAAGCACTACACAACAAACTTCCGGTTCAAATCAATCCCTCTCACTCAGGTCCTGTCCACATATTGGAGAGACTAAACACAAAGCTCGTCAAGGCCTCTCTAGTGAATGAAATTCAAGTCCGAATCTATTCTTTCATGTGAGAAGCTGCCGTAGCATGCTCAGATGGACTATAAACCTTTTAATTTCAGCTTCCGAATGAAACGTTCCTAGTGATGGGGTTGATGGAAAATACTTAAAACTTCCGTTTTTTCGTGAGTATATTAAATGCGCAATAAACCAGGACTAGAAGAAACTGTTAAATGCTTGGAATTCATTCTGAATGAAGATTACGGCATAAAAGATTTACATAAATCAGCGTACAATATATTGACCTTCCACGGTCACTCTAGTACGGTAATCGACCAATATCTATCCGAAGAAAAATTGTAGCCGTAGCCTACCCCTCGACTATTAGGCTTCAAGACCAACTCATAGCATTTACGTGGGCTTACTGAAGTGATGAATAGTGTGACGGTCAAATGGAATTCAAATGAATAGGAACAAAGAGAAGCGTGTTGAATTGTGTAAAGAAATGCTGCTGCCTGCAACTCCATATTTTCAGCAGGGTTTCCTGTGGAACGGGTTTTCACCCTCTCCATGCAAACTAAGCCCAGGAGTTTTCCCCGATTAGTCACTACTATTTTTCATTCCTATACAGTTTCTCTCAGTCACGTTATTGCATTATTACCCTGCCTTCAAGCCCTTCACCGAATAGAAGATCATGAGAGAAATGGGCAGTTCGAGAGCGAATGGAGGTCATTCCGACGTGAGATTCGTGTATTGAGAAGCAAAGAAAGGCGGACGGACATTCAAGGGGACCAGGGCAAACGTTGAGTAGGCAGCTTTGAATTCAAAGGAATTGAGGCCAAGCGCCGTCGAAGCTGCCGGACCACGAAGCAGGGCGGAGGGAGATCTGGAGATCTGATGAAGGAGTCGAGTAAGTGGGTCATCTGGGTGCTAAGTGGAGTTATGACTAAGAGCCACACAACCCCAATCCGTCCCACTACTCGCACTCGCATGTGAGGTCCATGGCTTGGTCCATGTCATGAACTATTTTCGCGGGGAAGCCCATGATCCATTTCAGGCATAGTGCGAGTGACTGCCCGGACTTTCTCCTCGCTCCCCTCTCTATCTCTCATTGAGTGTTCAGACTTTCACTTCACCACCACGCGCTCTCATCACTCCTCTCCACTCTCTGCCGCTAAGCAGACGAGCACTTATAGTTACGGCCTTTCCTCAAAACCTTGTCCAGTGATTCGAAGAATCTCAGTCGGGAAATAAGAAGTGTCCGTCCACTCCGGCTCCTGTCACTCGGTCACTCACCATTAGCATGGGTGGTGGCAAGAAAGAAAAAGACACAGGAAGGAAAAGTGTGACAGACAAGTACGATACTGGTGGACGGCGAAGTCGGATTCCTGCATCATATCCAGTTACAATGGTAATTTCAGGACAGTCTACTTTTCCTCAACTATTTGTCATTATTTTGAATTAAATCGGGATCAAGCTACAGCTTACGCAAAACAAAGCTGTACGTGTGACAAAATGTTACTTTCGTTAGCTTCAAGAACGCGATACGTTTAAGTTTGAGTTACATAATAAACTCAAAATCCCCATCACGGAGACGGAGAGCTGAATAAAAATAATAATTCTTTCATTGATACAATTTCATATTTTGTTTCGAAAATTCGAACAAATCTAAGCAACTTATTTGATATTGATCCTTTAATTCAAACCGGTTTAATTTTTACAGTTGGTTGATTTGCAAGTATATGTGGTCCCGAGGGAGAAATGGGTCCTGTCCCGAAGACTTTACAGACACAATATTGTTGAGGAAGGAATTTCGCTTGGATTTGTCAGGTACAAAATTATATAATTGCTATATTCTTTAAGGGAATAATTATCCTGTACCACGAATGTTTCAGAAGCTCTTGTGCTTCATCTTAATTAATTTGGAAATTTTCTTTGGGTTTTTAGAGTGCTACCACAACTGACAGTTCATAACCTGAGACGGGAATTGGCGATACAACTGGGACCTGATCTACTACCCCGTGACTTTATCTTCGTCAGAAGTGTTGGGAATATTTTTGTACAGGTGAGTCAATCACAATAAAACATTTCGTGCTATTCAGCTAAAATTTCTAAAAAGTAATTAGTGTAACAATTGAAGTCAAATTACTTTGAAATAGAGGGGAAATATTTATCCCTCTACAATATAATCTCACTTACGGAACTCTTGATAAGATAAGTTACTCACACTGGTCAAGCCGACGCTCAGGCAGGGTAAATACTACAATACTAGACTAGAGATATTTCAGCAAAAGGAAAACGAATCCAAATTCACCTAATTCATAATCGACATCAAAATGATCGTATTTTTAAAAATCAGCTATCTCTTATCCAAAGATATAGTTTTTGTCAGACTGAAACTATTACCGAATTCATAAAAATCAGGTACCTTATCGAATAACCAGAAAATATTCAATCTCTTCGTGTACTTGCCATTTGCATTCGATACAGCTTCGGTTTTATATTTTATTTATTGAACTCGAGGCTAAGTTGAACAAAAATTTCAACAAATCAATTAAAAGTATAGTTGTATACGTAGTTCAAAATTGAAAACGACCCTTCTAATTTTCAATATTACAGCAATGCCTAACATTTTGTTGCGTTTTTTCAATAATTTTTTCTACAAACCGCTCTCCTTTCTATTGACTTTTTCCAGTTGAAACCTAAGCAAGAAATTGAACTCAAGGTGAAGAATTTCATTCCACCGTTTTCAAGTGACCCGGAAATATTTTTATTGGAAGTGTTGCCGCAGGACGATCCGCGCATTTTGAGTCCGTTACCACTACTTTTGAGAGAGGAAACACCCCCACATATATGTCACGACCTCTGCCATCACAACAGAGCCAGACAGAGTAAGTTTTGACCGTTTACACTTCGCTATCCCTATGGATGGTAATTTTTAGGATTTAGCACTAAAATTAAAATTAAAAACATGCATTTACACTTCGCACGAGTTCGGCATGATTGCATAACTAAGCATGTTTTCGTTAGAATCGCTCTGACTAAAAACACGGTGTTTCAGTAGAAGCTTTTGCTTTTGTTTATCATCGTAAAGCGTAGTTCAAGTCTATGTTCAATCTAAAGTGCAGGCAGACCCATTGAATTAATGCAAAAGCGCGATATAATCAAGTAAATAGGTCAGGTAGTCCTATTTCAATTGTATACGTAGGATTCAACCCAGTTTAAATTATAAGTCTAGGTAGTCAGTAGCCATTCTATTATGGCAAAGAAACCAAATTAGGGTGGTCGGTCTGGCCTCACAATACCGAGAACGCATATGAAACGAAATGAAACGAATATGTCATGAAAGTAGGCGACAGTTCGTCAAGGAGAGCCTATCGAAGGAGAGAGACTTATAAGGCTGGGGTTTTGATGATTTCATAGTATGGGAGCATGGAGCATGGAAATGGAAGTGGGTTTTATGATGCATTGAAGGACCTTAGTTTTAATGACCACGAAGAAATCACGCCATATTCCTATAAGATCTCGCCCCGTTGATAAGAGGGCTTGAAGGGTGGTCGAGTTATTCTGATCCTGGCATGCGTGTCGACGGAGAAAGCGGAGAAAAGTGCTTGTGGGACTCGACAGCAAAGCTCACTTGAGAGAGAGGTCACCCAGTCTTTTGTCTGACCAAGCTTTTCTTTCAAGCCCATTTCGGCTCCAGCTCCCTTCTGTGATTTCCAGTTCTACAGCAGCTCGAGCTTTTGCTGTCTAGAACAAAGCCGCCAGTACTAGACTGAAGTAACGTGTACCTATCGCAAACAGTAGTCCTACATTACATTGAAATTAGAAAATAGATTTCATAAAGTACATTCCACAGTGCACTATCAAGAACACTTGAAATGAATATCACAATCATCATCCCTGCCATGCAGCCTGCAGCAGTGGTGGATTCTCATTCTCGAAAGGATCCCGGCTCACCGCAGCCAACCACGACACCGTTTCCACCGATCAGCATCAGTCCGTCCCCTACAAATGCCTATTCCATGACAAGTTCAGTGAATTCCAATTACAATCATAGCAGTGCAAACAGTGTAGGTCAACTTTGTTCCGCGTGTCAGTCCTCCATGACACAGTGCACCAGCGAAACGGAATCCATGCAATCACTTCGGGCTTACGAGCAAGTGGAATTGGAAGTACAGGATCGAGACAACAACAACCGCCTGAAGTCTCAATCTCCATCTCCTTCCCCAACACCAGATTCAATACCATCCGAATCTCCACCAGTAATTGCCCAGCTACTGAGAACTAATGACGATCGGGATTCTGAGACCGAGCGTCTTGAAGCCCAGAGGACTGCGTTTCATGAGAGGATTCAGAACTTTGCATCCCGTGAATCTGAGTCATTCGAAACTCATGCCACGGAGAGTGCTTCATCTCCTGACACGGTCATTCATGTGTCCACACTCCGGAGACAAGACTCAATTGATCAAGACTACGAAGACGATTTTCTGGAGGAAGACGTTGAGATTCAAACACCGAACCCAGATATTCCAAACTACTTGTTGGAGCAGCTAGGTGATCCTCTTCCTAAGCACAACGAGAACGACAACACTTTAAACTCGTCTGATACGAATGGATCGAACTCACACGCTTCCGCTACTGTTTCAACGACTGAACAAGAATCCCAAATCAACAGGGAACTTCACCTTGCACCCCAGACAAAAAGCAGTCCGAAAGGAATTACAGGCGTAGCGGATTCAAATTATGAAAAGCGAAGCACCGGCCGCGGCCGTAAGTATCCAAATCCTAGAAAGCCTTCCCTGTACCCTCAAAGACTGAACAAAGTAACACTGGCCAGACAAGCACTAGCGAGAGAAAAGCGACGAGCTTATGTTGAAGAGCGAATACAGCGCTACATCCGAAACTCTCAACAAACCGGGTCATATAAGAACTCGTACAAGTATGACCCACCGACGACTGAAGCAAAGTCCACAGCCGGAAGTCTGAAAGACGAGCCAAGTCCATTTTACACAAAATATTACAGCCCGACACCCTCTGAGCCTCTTCCCCTGATACAAATGCAAATGCGAAGACTAGGATCAGCATCAGCATCTCTACCGGACTTAGAATCTAACAATTACTATGTCAACAACCCGAGTCCTATCTTGCTCCCGAAAACAATCATTATTCCCGTCGCACGAGTCCACACAAGGAATTCCTCATTTAAATCACTGCCTCCCAGCTCCGCTAGTTCCCTTCCCATGCCTCACATTCTATTCAACTCCAAAGAGGGATTAAATCAGAATCAGAATACTACTGGAACTTCAATGTTCCGAGATACCGATTCAATTTCTGAATTAAACTCACAGATCTGGAACAGCATGGAACAACAGAGCTACTTCTATTCATTTCGAGTTAGACAAACTGGGCCAGTTCAAATGCTGGACAAGTCCATTCAAACTACGAACAGCGAGTTTAGCCATGGCTACACTCTCAATTTCACTAGTCACGTGGAAACTTCATCTTCTACTAGCACATCCACTAATCATATCATCACGCAGCAATCCAAGGGAATGTTAGGAAAGGTTCCAGGTCCAGGAGTTGACAATAGTAAGTTAAGCATAAACTGGCGCATAGGGTTTCATGAGGATTCACTTTATTCTAAAAATTCTGATCACATAAAATACGAATGCATAATTCGTACACCAATTGAAATCTCTAACTCATTATTTCAGGGGACAAAATCTTGCGGGATATAGCAGAAACAGTTCAGCAAAGACATGATGCTGAACTCCGTCGGGCTGAGCTCGTTCAACGAGCAAACGATCTCCAGTCTCGGGTGAAGGACAAGCGTGACAAAATAAATCGGGTGAGTTCCAAGAAAATGTAATTAAAGAATTGTTCCCACCCAGTCAAGGCATTAAAATAATGGCATGTAACAAGCCGATTTATAAAGAAAAAAAAAATTTGTCATAACTGGAACTCAGCAGTCTTAGCTTAAGATTCTAATCTACAGAACCAGGAACCTTGAAACATAAACTACAGAGGCTAGGTTACTTCGGAATAAAATCGCGTGACTAGCCAACAGTCAAAGAAAACCATATTTTACGAGATGAGGTCCAAGATAATCCGAATGTGCAGAGTAAACCCCAAAAATAGACCTTGAAATAATATCCTGAGTAATTTTAATGACCCGCGTTGACCGTTTTCATAAATGTACTCTTAAAGGAGCATTCTACGGGCAAACGGGATTTTGACACTTATTGTTATATATGCTTGAAATTCGATTAAGCTTGCATCGAAGCTTGACAGTATATTCTAATGACAAGTGATTTCTTTACAGAAATCAAAAATAAAAGAAACAAATTGAAAAAATGTACGAGTCTAGTTTTAGATTTAAACTTTGATTACTGAACTGTTTAGCGGCACGAGTTCTGGCACAAGAAATACATTGAGGAGTCTTCACTCACTCGTCCATTGGAAGCATCTTGCAATTCTTTGAGGGCTGAACTCAATACTATTCATAGAAGGCTTCTAGCACACTTGGAAGGGCGAGATTTGCCCCTTAGACTACGGGATGGACCTTCAAAGAAGGTATGCAGTATGCATTCTTAATGCTAAATCACAATCACCTGCTAATTAACAATAAAAATTTAATCATTGTTCATGCAGGCGAACTACAAGATTATGTCGGCTCGACTACAGCACGAAATTAAGGAATTGCAGCAAAAAGTGAAGGCAGCTAAACTTCGTTTGGAATCCGAGATTAAGGTTAAAATCAAAAGATATTGATTCAAATACCTTGTGCGGCGACGAGAAAGAAATTAATTAATGAGCTTGTATTTATTTGCTATTTAGTTGAAGGAGCAAGCGGACAGAGAGACTCGTGCAATTCGGAATGACCTGTCTCACAAGAAAGTGCTGATGTCACTAGCAAGATCACAGGGTGCTACGCTTCCGGCAGTGCATCCCAAACCATATGACCCACTCCTACCGCTACCACGGCCATACGATCCTATTCATGCACGAAGCTACGACTCACTCTACCAAAGAACCTACGACCCATTGGCATATTAACTCACCCTCAACCGAACTCCTCTAATACAATTTTAGACTAAAAACTAAAATTATAAAATCTTCCAACGAAAAAGCCGTCTAAGAACAAGGGAAGATAGGTAGTAAGAGTTCGTTCTTGTAGTAGAAATTGAGACTACAGGAAAGAGAGCACTCTGCATGCACATTGGAAATTGGAATTATCTTTGAAAAATAATTAGAATTAAAGTAGAGGATTGGAGAACAGTTTTTCGGTAAGAATTTGATAAGGAATTTCTTGAATCGTGAAAGCAAAACTAGGAAAACTCTTGTTCTTGCTGGCTTTTACTTGGCACGTAAGCTTTTAACTTCTTATAAAATATAACGCGCACGATTTCATGTTGCGATTTGACTTGGATGTAAATCAGCAATCAGTGAGAAATGCGACATTTTACTGTTCTTTCTTTGTAGTATAAAGTGGCAAATACGCCCGGTAAATAGTTTGTTAGATGCAAATTCTCCATTACCTTCATTCAGTTGTGAACAGTAGTCAAACTGGCACTTCAAAACAAGCAACAAAGACTATCGAAGAATTAATTCGATCTATCTACGAATTGTGAAATACAAATTTACAACGGCTAGAAAGGGTTGCTGCTACATAGAAGTTCGTGAATCTGAAATGTTAAACACGTTGCAAGTTTGAATGATGGCTACGCTAATCGCTACTTTAATGCACATAAAGTCCTTAATTAAAGTGCAATATTCAGCTTGAACACTATAAGCTTGTATTCACATAAAACTAGAATAGGTACCTGATTTAGTCTTATTTAGTCTGCAAATCAAATATAAAATACGTAATGAAATATAGCGCAATGGAAAGGAACAGATGATGAGATTATACTGCAGTTTACTTAATTGTTTTTGAAAAACATATCAAAATTATTTAAAGTCTAATCCAATTATCTGACATTAGGACTCTGGCATTATTCGTCTAGTGAAAGTTCTCAGTTTTGAGCTAATTACTTAATTATCAAATTGTATAAACGATAAGATTCTTTGCTATTCTAATATGTAGTAATAGGTGGTTATTATAACATTCAAATAATGAATTTAGCCAGGTCTACTTAATTTATTTTCGGTGACTTATTCAGTTAATTTACTAGACCCTTATTTTGGATTGAGAAATAAAGATGACGGCAGTGCTCGAATGCAAAACCAAACCATTGCTTTGTCATTAGCATTAAATATTTGTTCAACATTCAATCAACAAATATGATAGGTACATACAACATCCACCATTATTTTCACATACATTTCTGCATTGTGACTTGTGACTGGCATTATCTTTGTATATGAAAGCCACACAAACAAGTCCATTGACCTAGTTTAAATATGAAATACTTACCAAACACGGGCAGTCAGGCGAGTCTGGTTACATCGATATGATTTTCTTTCTTTGAAGATGTATGTTTAATTAATTTCTAAATCCAAATTCTGCCTTTTGCTCTTTTTCTTTTCGCACAGCTGACAGTCAACATGGACTGAAAGCGTTGGGTATCGTCGGTTATTGGTTGGGCTGTCGTCCGTTTGCAATTTCCAGAGTAAAATAGCTGACAATAAATAAGAAACGCACAAAGACAACAGCCTTGAAAAATGAAAATGTTAAAATGAAAAAATGAAAATGTTAAAATTTGTCACTAATTTAGAATTGCTCTCATCTGTTTTTTTTACACTTTTCACACTTCCCACCATGACTTTCACCTGCCCAACAGCGAGACTCACAAAGCCCCAGAGATGAAAATGGGGGTTCCCGCCAGCTAGCTGCTTCCGGGAAAGGACCTAAAAGCTACCACATTAAGGTAGTCGTGCGTCGTTGGAATTAAATCTTTTTGGGTCGCCCTTACTATCCTGATGTTTCTAGAGTTAAAAAGATCGAAAAGAACCCAAAAAGTAGTGTATAGGCAAATTTCCTATCAAACTGTGAGATGTATATATAACGTAGGTATAACGAGTCAACTTGCTATTGGGTAAATGTAGCGGCGGCAGTGCAAATCAAGTAAGACTGCAAAGTTGACACGGGGATTAACTATTCACGCCGTTAGTTTTACACTTTGGAGTTATTAAAAAGTAATTTAAACATGTCAAGTACTACAGAATTCGAGGACAGAAGCAGTTTTTTCAACAATGAAACTAATCAACATTTGACAACACCAATTGAATGCCGAAGACACGTCATTTAAACAAAAATGTAGTTAAAGTATAGGTACCAAACTATTTATTCGGAAGTTCGCGTCTATCTTCGAAAAGAGTAGGTTCTTGACATTTAAATAACATACTTATCACTCGACCTGGAAGAGCGATTAATTTAAGATCGGCAATGATTAATCCGTGTCCGTGAGACGTGTTTAGCACGGGATTTTAACATTGACGAAAAACACCCTTAAGGAAGGCAGAACGTTTATCATTATCAGAGGTCGGATAGTTAGTTACTAAAAAACGCCGAAATAGTTAATAGTTACCCTGAAATAGGCGAAATAGTTAACTAACTGTTAACTAACTATTAAAAAGTTAG
>VNWX01003305.1:0-10495 GCA_009869905.1 Ceratophysella communis | reverse complement strand
GTCGTAAAAGCCTTGATTTTGCCGTACTGCCTTGCAGCAAAACGGTGGAATTCAGCATTGCGCCTTGTATCTGTCCAAGAATCTTGCCGAAATAAAATGAAAACATTCAACAGATTACTCAGCTTGCATTGGAGTCTCATGAATTTTTGAATCAAGCATGCATGACTTGACTTCTCCATTGACTCTGAATGCCCTAAAAGCCCGCCTTCATGCTTGCCCCCATACTAAATTCAACATTTTCATAGCCACAACGAACTGAAATATAATGTACATAAACATGTGTATCAAGGGCCGGGTCGCAGTCAGTTGAGCTATTATTCCATTATAATACTCCGCCATATCATAACTTATTCAAGGAGACGCTATAGACGGGCCTTATCTCCGCCTCTTCAGTCCACCAGCATGAGACAAATTCAAATAGACTCTAATACGACTTTAGAACTCCAGTCATTTCCTGCGTAGCCAGGATGACTAGCTGCACTCTCTCAACCCGTATTTCACTGGATTACTCGAGCCTACATTCATAATAAATCAAGGGAACGTGCTGAAATGATCGTAGAGCTTTCACTTTTAAATTCGGCTCAAAATTGATATTATCTGCTTTTTAAGAGAGGATTAGGCTTAAGTACGATTTATGTCCTTGGAATTTAAGAATGAGCTGGGTTTTCAAAGGGAAATCTCAAGTCTCAAAGCAGTGCTATTCTTCTTCGCATGAAAGAATAGGCTTATGCAATACAGATTGAGTCATTTCTGTAATTTTAGCAAATATTCGTAGCTGTTTTTGGCATGTAGAAAAACTTTCACCCATGCTATTATCCGTAAAAAGTAAGCATAATGGATACTTGTAAGTTTCTGTAATAACAAGGATACTTGCACGGGCCGGCGGCAAAAGTTGTGAAAGCATAAAAGTTTTCAGTTGTTCAACGTCTCGTGCTCTACCTGCTTAAATGCATAAAAGTTCGCCACATGTGTCCGGCACACTTGAACAACATAACAAGGGCTAGAAGTACCCACGTTAAATCTTATCAAAATGTTTTTACAAAGTAACATCCGAGCAGCTTCAAGCTTTAGGTACTACTTCTAAATCCAGTTTTCCTTATCAAAGAACGAAATGTGTGCTTCAGGATTTTTCGCTTGAACTGAATAGAAAAATATTGAAGCAGCGCACCTAATACACGGTAAGATTCCCGAGAGGAAGGAAGATTTTGTGGGCACAGATTGCACCGGCTCAAAATGTATGGAAAGCTTATATTTTTTCGGACCTCGATGAAAAAAAATAACGTGAAAGATGTTGCGGTTGAACAGAGAGAAGAACGTGTGTTGAATTTATTATAGCTTCACTATATTACCAATTTATCAAATCCACGTCGAAGGGAAGGGATTTTGGGAGTTAAAATAATTTCTCTCACGACTCCATATGTCCTTCTAATGTTACATAGTCTACACAGAGTAATAATTTTCTATCAGCCTCAAAAGTAATAAAATTGTCGGAGTGGGTGAAACTATATTAATATTATTAATTTTGACGTTTTTATGGGGGAGTAATACTCAGAATGTCAGGCGATAGGGGTACTAATAGGTGCTTTCACTTTTGGCCATGGCCTGGTGAAAGACAGCAACAGCAGGGTTGCGTTGGCACACATTTTCGGGGGTCGAAGGAGCCACGAATTTTGTGCCTCGAACGCAAAGACTATTGGATGGTGAGTATTGAAATACTATTCTTTGAATTTTGGTTTGAAATCAAATACGACGCAATGTCTCGAAAATTTAAGCAAAAATAAGCTAGAGCTAGGTGTAAAAATCTGCTGACGAATTGACCACGAAAAGATTCAGAAACTCGAGATTCCTACTCTTTTGGTACTTTTATACTGTCGGGTTCTGTGTGAGCTGATTCACGTACCTTTTACCACAAAACCCCCTTACTGCAGTTTTATATCTTTTACTACTTCAGGTCTATACCAGAGATCCAATATGGTGAAAGTGGGCTCCTCGCACTAAACGTTGTAATGTCGTGATTTATGGTGGAACACACTCTCCAGGAAGAACCAGCACTGCTTCCAAATGCTTCGAGTCAGCCAGCTGCTATTGGACATTGTTAACCTCGGCAATTCAAACGTAAATTTCTTTGCGTATGCATATGCGTAAACGGTTAATGTTTTATACTGCGCAGTCAACGAGACTGACTAATTCGTATTCAATTCGTATTCAAGGGCCATAATTGTTTTCAGATTTTATGTAACACGCTCAAATTTCGCTGATTCTATTGCCATTCAAGCTTGCTTCGTAAGACAAGGCAAGCTCTTAAATTATTTATATACCAAACGAATTATACGGCCATAGGTACAAGTACACACAAGCAATGGAGTGAAAGCTCTGAAATAATCCGTTTCAGTTTGCGTAGACTAGACGTTAGAAGTGTCTACTACTGCAACTGACTCTAAATAGCCACAAACACTGCGCTTCTGAGCTGACAAGTCTCTTCTAACCCCGCATGACATTTGTTTTTAATATACGACAACATGGAATTTATAGGCTGTACAGCAGACCTCATGTAGTTTCCCTTATTGATTTATGGATATCGAAATATAGAGCATAAAACATACTGTTACAGCGTGGTTTCTGAGATGGCCACTTACCAACCACTACATAGAGTTTCATCATATTCTTCTTGGAATTCGGAAAATAGCTGAGCCTACAGTAAATGATAACAGTCTTTAGTCGGCAAAACTGCCTAAACGTAATGCAGAGCTGAGAGCATACGTATCTCAAGATCACGCGCGTGTTGGCTTTCAGATCCTTAATGACATTCTCCAAGAAACAATAATGAAACAAAGCTGAAGAAATTAACTCGCGTGAATATCCCACACACACCAGATAGCTATCTAGACTCTCTTGGGTCTGTTGAATTCAAGCCTATCACAGTAATGGAAAACACTTGAAAAGCAGTGAATACTTTGCTCAGTGAAAACGAGGTCGTACAGAAAACAACAAGAGAATATTTTCTCTTTAGGAAGAAAGTGCGATGACGCATGAGAAAGGTCTCAGCTGTGCTTTACTAAATGAGAAACAAGCGAGAAGATCTTCATTACAATTTCTCCTTGTTTTTGGATTAAGGTATTTCAAGGTAGTTCAGGTCTATCTAGGTTTTTGTCTGTTGTGGTTTTCACGCTAGCTCAGCAGAAGCCGTTCCGCGTGGGCTTGGGTCAGATGGGTCTCGGTGGTTTGCGTGAGGCTTAGGGTTTATTACATGATGTGGCGATCGCATACGTCTTGAAGCCATCAAAGGGTGTGAATTGTCCCTTTTGAAATCTTAGGTGAAAGCTAGCGTGCGATCATGGCGTTGTCCATCGTAGCGAGATACCTCAGACCAACTTGACCGTGGACGAGACGACCTAAGTCCCAACTGTACGGTACTATGTCCGTAAGATTAAACAGAGAATTAGAGCCTTTGTTCTTGGCTCAGGAGGAGCAGAAAGGAAATAAATAGAGTCTATTCTCTTGAAACCGTCCATACGACTAACGACTCAAAAGAAGTTAACGCCTTTGCCTTTGCGGTTTTCTCTTCAGATCCACCCAGGGAACAAGGAAGAAAACATGGAGCTTAATTGAGACAATAAACTTTCACTTCTTCGCCTCTTCTTGAGCCAGATATTCTCCAGAAGAAGAGCCTTGGTCTGTCTCTCATCTGCCCACCTATTGTTCTGCCAGGACAACACAAAGCTTTAATTGAATTTGAATCAGCGAAGCGAAACTCCCTAATTCCAAGTTTATGCCATCAAACTCAATTTAAACTTGGAGCAGAGACGAGACAGGTCCTGTCGATCCAGTTGGAAACCTCTTCGTCTATTGTCTTCTAATAGCTGTGTGTCTCTTTCATGTCCATGTCCACAGTCGATTTCGCCCTGTCAACTGGGCATCGACATTTTGAATGTAAACAGATAATTATTGTGGTTTATGTGCAGACCATCGTTATCCACGATAAACCTAGCAATAATACGCGCAACATACACACTCGCTACATGGTATAATTAAGCCAAATTAACTACAGAGTAACGCAATGAAACAATAGAACTATCGATTTTACTTCTAAAATCAAATTTATGACATTAATATCATTATTGGCCAGTGGGCAAATATTGCTGCACATCGTCAGATGTATTCTCTATAAATAAAGCTCATTGTCAGTCACCGTCAAGCTTTACCATAAAAAAATAATTTTTAAAAATTGGCAGGGACTCATAGTTTTGCTCAAAAGTTAATAAATAAACCTATAAAAGGCCCCATTTTATTGTTAAATTTAAAATAAGAGCAATGATGAACAAAGAAAAAGAAAACGATGTCGAATTTATATGCAAACTGGCGTGCTCGTTTGAATTGACTTGAGTAAGCAAGTCAATCCAATAGCCTGAGAGAAAACACTGGCTTTCACTGGGTCTAAAAGCATGTCAAATGAGATTCCAATGTTATGCTTGGAGTAGAGACTTACGAGAAAGGCATTCAGTCTAGCTTTTCTCGAGACAACGGCGTGGAGGCATTTTATGACTTGTGAGGATTGAAGCCTTGGATTGAATATTGAGCGGAGTACACTCCAGGCTTTCTCCAAGGAGAAAGCATGTGTCTTGTGTACCCACGTGGATGAGTAGCCGACTATCTCAAATTCTCAATACCCTTCGCCCTGCCATGCCAGTTTATTTATGAACGAATAACAGAGTTGAGCTCTTAAGGCGTATTTTCCAATAGAAAGCTACTTGGAAAGGAGTTCCTCGAAATAAAGGCAGTGCATGCGGTTTTCTCTGGCTCTGGTCTTGAAGTTATAAAATTTTAAAAGTACTCTTGCCTGTGCCTAAACCACTCGATGCTACCCGTTTCCAATAATATTTTCGAGGACGAGATCAAAAGGAATAAAAGGGCACGCTTTCAAAGCTCTGCAGAGCACTATATTCTTTTTATCGTAGTGCATTTCATAGCTGCGATTCGAGACTGCAGTTATTTACTATTTATGTTTATGTCTGCCTCCCTAGAGCTGTCATACACTTATTGAATTGTACTTGAAACAGTGGGTGGGTGGGTATACGAAAACAAAAACAATGCAAAAATTGTATCGCTTGGTTCAAACAATTTTAAAATACTGTAGGAATACAACAAACAAAAAATACGAATTCGTGGTATAAAATCCGACAAAATGCTCTGGAGAAAGTCGGTGTCAAGTCTAAAACCCAAAGTCTAAGCACACACATGAGAAATATACGCAAATGACGCACGTAGATCTCCGCAATAGTCGTTAAATATTTAATCCGGGTTAGTGATTTCAGAAAGTACCTACCCATGGAATTCCCATAAGGGCTTAAATAATTTAATTACTGGATGCTGAGCAGATGCCAGAATCGTAGCACTTATCAAAACAAGGCTAGGAATATGCAGCATCCAATAGAAATTTTCAGTAGCACAAAGGCTTATAAAACGCCTTCTTTGTCGGATTTTCAAATCATCTAAACCTCCGCTTGTAATCATTAGGGAAATTTTGTTTGCTGTTCAGCCAGGCTTCCATTTTCTCAAAATAGCTCTCCAATTCAAAAATAACAGCAAATATAATGGGACATGTGACTTCACAGAAATAGGAGTGGGAGTGAGTAATCAGGACAAAAATAGTAAATACCCCGTCTTGATTTATAAACACAAGATAGAAAGGCTTTAATATAATCAGTGCTAAAAGGCAGGAGAAAAATTGGAATTGAAAGATGAGCCTTCCTCTTCCGTGCTACAAGTCATTACGGAACGAAATTGCGTTACATCTCTCTCTCTCCGCTGACGCGCCGTCTAATAATACAAAGCCCAATTCCGCACCCTCATTCTTCAAGTCCTGAGAAATTCTTGAATCAAATTCCACCTCCTTTAGAGCAAGGCTATAATATAATCAAGTCTAAAAGGCAGGAGAAAAATTGGAATTGAAAGATGAGCCTTCCTCGTCCGTGCTACAAGTCATTACGGAATGAAATTGCGTTACATCTCTCTCTCCGCTGACGCGCCGTCTAATAATACAAAGCCCAATTCCGCACCCTCATTCTTCAAGTCCTGAGAAATTCTTGAATCAAATTCCACCTTCCTTCCAAGACAAGGCCTGATTAGGGCAGACGTCTTCTCTTGCTGTCTTCAAACACATTTAAATAGAGCACCCATATTTCTCAGAAAAACCTGAAAGCTTTTGCTTTCTCCTGAGAAAAACGTGTTTTTTCAGTTTCTTTATTAGATCCACGGCTCAAGAGTTTAAGTAAAAATGTAAATAGAATCCTAGACCTGTCAAATAAAATTACGCACCTTTGGCTGTTTGATTTTTATTTATTTGTTTTGCTTACATTTCCTTTTAGTATCTGAATTCAATCATTGAAAGGTTTCAAAAGAACCTAATTAAACGAAATTGAATTTGACATCTGATTTGAACGGAGTGTCAACTGTCAAATGGAAGTATAAAATATTATGATGCGCTCAGGGTAAGTCGGGTGTCGTGCTGTGTCTCGCAGCATGAAAGTTCGGTACAAAAACCAGAAAAATAAGCCATAAGCAACTGCTTGTGCTTTTTCTATAAATCCATATTCTAATATTCAATTTTTAGACATTCGGTGCGAATTACAAAAAAAATTGTACGGTTAATTTAAGTTTGAAGACATTGGTCTTGGTATGCAGAGTCTCGATGCATTTATTCCGGTATCGGTCCCAATAGGAAGTGTGGGCCCATAAGCAGCACATGGGGACAGTGTGTATGTAAAACTTCTTATGTCAATGGTTTGTCTGTTTAAGCATGATTTGACTTCCAGGGTTTAAACAAACTTTAGTCATGAAAAGGTCACGGAATATTGCATAATTTGACGATTCTCCAATACCCTGTCAGGCTCCACTTGACTTTGGGCTGACGTTTAATATAAACAACGGGAAATAAGCTCAATAATCGATACCGAGACGGATATCTTGGCAAGAAACCCACGCCACGCAACTTGATCGCTATCACACTGGCTCAGTCATCGTCACTGTCACTTCCATCGAATATAGAAATAGTCGAATGCTAAAAGAGCTCGCTAAAATTAAATTCTATACAAAATTTGTTACCCGTATTCTTCCCAAAATTATTTCTATTTTTTGTAAAAAAGGATTGAACGAATATGATATTTCTAAGCGCGTTCTACGCTGTTATAGAAGCTAATCTGTAATAAGATAGGCTAGAAAGGGTCCCTTGCTAAATTTATATATCAAAGTGCTCATTTCCGTAATATAGAAATAGTCGAATGCTAAAAGAGCTCGCTGAAATTAAATTCTATACAAAATTTGTTACCCGTATTCTTCCCAAAATTATTTCTATTTTTTGTAAAAAAGGATTGAACGAATATGATATTTCTAAGCGCGTTTTACGCTGTATTAGAAGCTGATCTGTAATAAGATAGGCTGGGTCCCTTGCTAAATTTATATATCAAAGGCTCATTGCCGTGGCCTCCACCATCGTTAGACAACGGCACAGAAATATTTCACTATGGTTTTGAAGCTTGAGTTATATTGAACCTGATAACCGAGACCGAGAGATGCATTTGCCAAAAGCTTCTTTCTACTTTCACCTTGTATTTTGTAATTCATCATAACAGGATTTTGTCCCGTGCCAATAGCTAAAGTTTGCAATAATAGTTGCAAAAACTTTTAGCTTAGCGAGCCAGAGTCTGAGCCCTGCGAACAAAGTGTCTGGCTGGTGCCTCAGTTAATTATTCACAAAGCGCTTTGTGATTCTAGCTCCTTGACTGGATTTTGTATTGAAGTCAGGCGAATCTAGGCGTCATGATTTACAGTTTAGTGGGAGTCCCATCAGACACACATTACATATACCACCTAGTCCCTAGACAGGACATGGCGGATTGTAGAGAAATTTCGTTGACTGCATTGCAGATTACAGCTTGCAGCATTTTCGTTGTCCGCCGTCGTTTTGCCCAGGGTAGTTTCACTTGGACTAATTCGTGAATCCGATGCAGGAGTTCAATCAGAAATTTAATATGGAATCTCAAATAAAAATGCATTACTAAAACCTAATCTAAAGTAGAATTGACCAATGGTTTGCCCATAGCTTCAACTTATCGGCCAATTGGGTGAAAGGTAAATTGATTTAAAACGTAAGGTTACCTAAACGCGAATTTCATGTTTAAGAAAAGCGTCTAATTGGTCCAACCCGAATCGACCGAGACGAAAATTCCATAAATCTTCCGGCTACGTATGAACTCATTGCCATGCCATGGATTATTAATTACTAGTTGTAAGGGAAAGGGAGTGTGGAAATTTTATAATTATATCTGCTATCTTAATTCCAATCTCTTCCTGGCTCGACTTCTTCGGCGTGCTAATGGGTTTGGAAGTCTAATAATAATTTATGGTATGCTTACTCTGGACTCGCTACCCAGGGACTACCCGAATGTGACTTAGCCAAGCAACGGCGCTGTGAAGTTCTAAATTCTAATAACTCATATGAACCGAATATACGGCTCAGAATTCAGAATCCTGGAGATGTCGGCCTACAGCCAGCCAAATCCTGCAGTACTTTTCATATTATGTGCGAGACGCTGCTACTGAAAAGTGTGAGCAGAACTGAATAGGTCTTGTGTAATAGATTGTTCACGTCAAAGAATCATAATAACCTTAATCAGTCTAATGCAAAGTAAAGCCTTAGGAGTAGATTAATCTTTCTTTTCAGCTTTATAGGTCTCTGAAGACGTCCCTCCCCGTCTTGAGCACACTTCAGCTCCTCAGGGTGCGGCTTCCAAGATTATAAAGTAGGCTTCATGCTTCACGCTCTCGAGCACTAGAATTCGGGTGATTCCCTTGGAATTACTCAAAATAACAAATCGATGCTTGGGCGTATGCAGATAGGGCTGCTTGGGCTAGTGCAAATATTTTTTATTTTCGTTGAAGATAAATGACTTCAATTTAAGTCATCTGTCAATCTCGAGATGCTTAAACGGTCAAATCAATTATTATTTTAAACAGGCGAATCAATCTTGCAAGCGGAATCCGCGGTGCATATTTCATGGCACATTCAAAACTTTAAATTTTCAAAATTTACAAATTTAAATTGATTAGGTACCCGTGCATTTTTCTATAGTTACACTGCTAAGCGTCTCAAATAGGTCAGGGTCCTTTTGTGCCTTTAAATAAAACACGATTAATAAGTGTTATTCATCTACGAGCACGATCTTTCTTGAATTTAGGTAGGTCAACTATTTAAAATTCCATTAGCACTCAGCTCTTATCCAAATATAAGAATGTTCTAGTAAAAACACAGAACAGGACGAAGAAGAATCTCTAGAGAAATAATTGCTAAGGCCATGCTCCCTTGTCATCTTCCGGGGAAGGAAAAAAGATTAGACGGAAGAAATATTACAAAATTCATTTTCGAGAAGACGTGAGGGAAAGCCCGATAAGCACGGGCTAAAATATTTACGAGCTGAGTTGGGAAAAGATCAATGAGAAAGATAGTAGGAGTCCACGAAGGAGTGTCAGAGTTTTTAAAAATATTGCAGGGTGAATTTTCAGTACTTCCTTCAAAGAAACGCTCAGAGGGTTAACTGAAACTTCCTGTTCCTAAATTTATATTCATTCCATTCATGGGTTCGGAAGAAAGATTCTATTATTCCGTGCATCCACTTATGTTTCCATTCAGGCGTGTCTCCTGGATCCATTATTTATTTCCTATGGACATGGACCATGGTACACGGAAAATAACGTCCGTGGTCAAGTTGGTCGCTGTATTTTGCGTTCATAAATTGAATTGTCGTCGTAGCTTGAAATTTGGAAATTAACTCATTTTTAAATATCGAAAATTATGTGTTTTTGCCGGGTGAACTTGGCCATTTACCAAAAATTTAAAAATGATAATCAACACCTAGTCTAAAGTTTAAATATTTGACACTAAAAAATCGCTTCAGTTTTGACTGCACGTAACTTATGTGGGGCTAATTCTTTGAAATTAGTAAACACCTAAAGCTAGCCAATTATTCCAGGTCAATAAACCCGGGGCCCGAAAACCCTCGACCCCGACACTGAGCCTTGAGCCAGCGCTGGCATGTGTCTCAGCAAATGGGAAATCTCACACAGATGGGAAAGACGCTGAGTTTAAGTGAATGAGGAAAAGGATAGGAAGAAGAGCTCTGGTTTTGCTGCCACTTTTAACTTTCCCCGTCTGCTCTGCTGCTGACTGGAAGGTCCAGGGAAAGCGGAGAAGCAAGACGGAGAAAAGACTAACAGGGAAAGGGATGGTAGGATGAACAAATCAACAGTTACCAGTCGGAGCCTAACGATAAGTAGACACTATTTTCTTAAATTGCTTCTTCCCAGCAGAAAGTTGGTTGAGTCTCTGCTTCCCAGCATAAAATATCAATGTATCCGACAGACAGGAACAATGAAGTCCGACCCAGGAAACTTTCAACTGGTTTCGTTTGGTTTACTGCCAGTGCTTTCCAGCACTTCTGCT
>VNWX01003304.1:0-10496 GCA_009869905.1 Ceratophysella communis | reverse complement strand
GTTGAAGCGCCACCAACTGCCGAGCTCACACCGCTCGAAACGAATCAGACAGATGAAGAAGACATGGGAATGACTTATGAAGAACTGTCTTGCTTTGGCAACCTCAGAGGTCCGCTGTGCTGTGGCCCATTTTCCATGGTTGCTCGGCTCCTAAATTTATGGAAGGACAAACACGCTCCAAGCGAAATTAGTCGGAAAGTTAAGCACTTCTATACTTCTTATGCGGCAAATAGGTAAGCTGCGGTTTAAGTTTTTTTAAATAGTATATTAATAGTCCATTTAATTCCACGCATATTACTAGGCATAAAATGACGATTTTGACACCTGCCTGTCACATGGAGAACTACTCGCCAGAAGATCATCGATATGACTTGAGGCCTATTTTCTATCCCATGGATTTCACCTGGCAGTTCAAGAAAATTGATCAATTGGTAAACATTTACTAAATTTTACCCGACCGGCTTGTACTGTTTATCAGCAAAATATTATGTACTTGTGTATTTCCTTTGGAATTGCAGGTCGCGATGGTTGAGTCAAATAACGAAGAAGTGGATTAAAGATTCCAGTTAGAAGTATCCGAAATATATATTCCCAATCGCTATTATATTGTACTTTAGTTCTATCAGTTAGTTACAAGAAGATGAGTATTTTAAAGCGAAGTGAAATTGATTAAATATATAGTTAGTAATACTTTGCCGATTCGTTGATCATAGCCGGCATCCAGTGACTTTATCGGTCAGTTTAGAGTTTCGGTTTGAGTGCCATCATACCTGAAACCTCCGGTTGGATTGAAATTCAGACCCCAGTTATATACTGTATAAGACCCGTACCGCATATCATCAATCACTACATGAAAGTACAGTATAATAGTACCTTCTTGCCATGCATAAAACCAGCACTTGTTTTGACTAGACAGGAAAAACCCAGACTTTGAAACCTGGATAAATCGTAAAAATGTCATCAATATAACTGAAAATGCGGTATTATAGGTAAACTTTTAAATAGTTACCAGGAAATTCTTTTTTCCAGAAGTAAATATGAGACGGTCAATAAAATTGTCTAGTACTATAAACAGTCTGTTCTTTAAGCTTACCTCGGGTCTTCTTACGGTCTTCTAATCTAAACTAGGCGCGACTAGACCAGGCAGCATCTCATATCGATCCAAAGTTTTTTATGGACTTGGACGTAGGCCAATTTAGATATGGGAATCAGAGATATATGTACACGTCTTCTGGACGGATTGAAGCTGGTGTTGCGTGTTAGAATTACTCGAAATCTGTTGCGTTCAGCTCATTATTTTGCTAAAGTCAAAGCTTTTTATTATTTGCCATGTACTCGTAGTTTCTTAATTATAGACCACATTCGCATAACAAGACGTCAAATAGTGCAACTCGTAACTGTTCATCCGGCTTTCCGTAATTGCCTAGCTTGCTGTCATATCATTGCCAACAGAGAATAATCCTAAATCAAATAGAAATCGTTCTGTGATAGGGCTAAGCGATAGCCAGTGATAATCTACCAGTCACACTAAAGATATTCCCATCTCAACGCGTCGTACCGCTCCCGTACCCGTACCGTATTTACCGAGAAGACAGCAATTTGCATTTTGTGATCGACAAGACTTAAAGATAAGAAAGAAGTAAGAATGAGTATTATTAGTGAGAAAGAAGCTGATTTACTGAAACAGGTACGTATTGCATTTCTTATCCTGGTCACTACTAGAAATCGGAAAAACCCGGAGTTGTTCAGCAAAGATGTTCTCGCTAAATTTTTGTGTTAATTTCCAGCTTCGGGAGAACTTGGCGGATTTAAACCTAGACGATGAACAGAATTCGGATGCATTTTTAATTCGATGGCTTCGAGGTATTTATATTATAATTTTATTTCGAAACCTTTCTGCTCTTGTAAATAAACGATCTTCGTTTACTATTTTTGTTTTTGTTTTCCAGCTCGGGAGCTCAGCGTATCAAAAGCTTCAAAAATGTTGAGAGACGTGAGTCAAACGCACGGTCAATAATGGGAAAGAAAATTTTATTTGCGCATTTCTTTAAAGCATTTTTGTTACGTTTATTTTTAGTCGCTACAATGGCGGAAGGATAACAATATCGACTCAATTCTGGAGTGGAAAACTCCGGAAATTTATCACAAATTATCTCCAATTGGGATCTGCGGATATGATCACGAAGGGCGCCCTGGTACAGATAATATAATATTGACCCATTTTTCTAGCTATTTGACGTATCTATGGTTTTTCTGATTCAATATTGCAGTGGTTGTCTTCCCTTCCAGATTCTTTGACATTGAACTCTTTTGGGAACTGGAAAAAGAAGAACACCAGCGATATACTGTACAAAATCTCGAGAAAATACTTGCAGCTATGAAAAAGTACAGCACACCCGAAAAACCAGTAACCCAATTCGTGGGCATTTACGATCTTGAAGGCTTCAATTTCCGAGATATCATGAATCGACGAGGTAATAAATATCACTTGGGTCCAAAGTCTTTCTTAAGTCTCAATGAGGAAAACAGTTAAATTAACCAGGGACTGCGTTAATGAGAGAAAATGCTGAACTGGTAGAAGCAAATTACCCGGAATTAATTCACAGGGCCTATGCCGTATACGGTAAGATGTTAATGGCGACATGGATGTGCTTTAAATCCCCTTGTAAATCATCTCACCTGTTCGTTAAAATGCTGCTCTGGCTGTCCTTTTCAGCGCCCAAGATTTTTACTATTTTATTTTCCATGATGAAACACTTTGTTCCAAAGCGAACAATTGACAAGTTCGAAATTCATGATTCCAATAAAGAAAAATGGGCTCTTCGGCTGCAAGAACAAATTTCACCAGAAATCCTGCCTCCACGACTCGGAGGAACTAATGAAGACTTTGAGAGGGTATACAAAAATAGTTGTGATGAATTCTGTCTTAAATACCTAGAATTAATTATTAAAATGGAATTTAAATGACATTGAAATTCACAGACAGCATTCGCTGGCTTGTGGGTTCAAGCCCAGCGACAGAAAGGTTAGCATCAACGGTGAGATAGAAATTGACGGATTTATTGAGAGCCATGTTTCAGCTGGAAAAACCCTTAAATACGAGTACGATATTGAATCACCTAACTCAACCATCACGTAAGTACAGTCCTGGCTTTATCCGCGAACGAAGTCTTCAAATTCCAGTTTTCGTCGTAGCACCAAGCGTTTCAATAATTTTTGTTCCCGATTAGATGGTGCTTTAAGACCGAATACTATGACATTGGCTTTTCGGTTACATACGCAGTGGATGCTGGCGAAGTCGAGGTTGTAGTTCCTTACCAACGCGTTGAAGCACAGCACAAGAAGCAACATGGCGTCATTTTGTGTCAAAAAGTCGGGAAATGTAAGTGCTGTAATACCGCAAATGCATATAGACCCTTCCAGTCTAGAAAACTCAATGATTAATTTGATTCCTGATTCTGTTTTCCAGATTCGCTTATTTTTGATAACACGTTCAGCCGCCTACGAGCTAAGACTCTTCATTTAAAAGTGGAAATAGGAGCTCCATTTTGTGATGTACTCGATGAAAATGCGGAGAATAATCACACTCATTCCTGAATTTAAAGGAGTCTAGTCCTTACTCATTCGTTCCCAATCCTAATCAATTCTCAAACCACTCATCACAGACTTCCAGTAAAACCTTAAACATGAACAATTTAGTCCTTGAGTACGGAAATCTGCTAATAAAATATGCCCAGATATTTTCTAAATTTAATCTCTGCCGTTGAAGCCTCCTATCGTCTGTCAATTCAAAGCCTTCATTGTATACATTTAAGCATAATACAATTCTATTATTTATTGATAGTAACTCTCATTTTTATTGTTCTTTAAAGCCATGACACATCACGAACCCTGCTTGACTTGAACTGTATCTTGATGGCCGTTAATCGCGGCGGGGAGGCCAAACAGTGCACACTGAAATTCTATTTATTCTGCCCTTCAAAAGTTTATGAGAAAAGGGGCACAGGGTGAATTAGTAATGTCAACTGCGTAGTAAAATCAAGTTTTTATCTATTATTTTAAAACAATAGCTTCAATCCGACTGTTTTCGCTTGGAGCTTTTTTAATTGCATATTTAAATGCATACACTCTTACATTAGCAAACCTAACAGACTTAGAAAAATACATTGTCAGGAGTTATTAATTAGGAATTCAATTAGGTAGCTGTAAACCAAGCTGGAGCATGGACTACCCACCGGTAGTCGTACTTCTAGTAATTTCATTACTTAGCATTTGTGGTATTTCATTAGCCAATCCAGGTATGTCCCTGTGACCTCACAGATTAGTATTACCGATTTTTGGACTCTCGTTTCATATTTCATTTTCTGCATGTCGATACTTTCTTCCTGTTGATTATAGTTCCGGTGGATGGATGTCTGTGTCCCACGGTTCATTTCCCAGTCTGCGGATCTGATGGTGGGTTTACTTCAGGATTTGGGTTTAAATACGATTAACATTTGATTTGGTTGACAGGTAAAACGTATAAAAATTTGTGTACTCTGGAATGTAAAATGAAGAAAGGATACAATGGTAACTCCTAATCTTGCTAATCTTTAACAAAAGAGCAAATAAAAACTTCGGTATAATAAAACTCTCTTATTCCGTCCCTCTAGTTCGATTCAGAGCTCCAGGACCATGTAAAAACGACATGGTGACCTACCGTACGTCGTGCAAAAACTTTACTTATGCGAATCCTATCAGATTACTTACCTACATAGATTTAAATTGTGTTTGCTTCCATTAGCCCAGCAGAATCAAGTGTGCGAATGTCCGTTGATTTACAAGCCCGTATGCGCCAGCAATGGAGGAACTTTCGGTATGAATCGCTGTTCATTACATGCAATCTTTAAACTCAACATTAATCAAACAACTAAGCCATTTTGTATTGTTCTCTTCATAGCCAGTCACTGCGTATTGAACTGTGAAAAGAAGATTAATCCGGACTGTGAGATTACTTACATTTTACTATTTTAATGCATTTGATTCGATCCTAATATTTTTATTTTTACATTTATATTTACGAGAGATTAATGAATAATTAAATTCTTGCCAACAGTGAAAATATTCAAGGAAGGTACATGCATGCCACCATATTACATTCAATGGAAGAAGACGAATCCACGCCCGACGCCATAAGGTCGAAAGGGCTCAACTGTACAGGTCAATTTGGCGGGACGAGATTCTCGCGATCGATGAAATACCAACAAATATTTATTTGCCTAATAAAAATCAAGAATTCATAGAAGCATAATTTTTCGGACTTTTATCCGTTCTTACGTCGAGGTCGCGCGAGATTGTTTCAGAATTAGGATTGGGACCCATCTAGCTGGACTCGAGCCGATTACCAGCCTTTCCGTCATGTTGGCATAATTAAATATTTTTGGACCTGGTTCAAGCCCTGTAGCACCCATTATTGCCGGCTTGGCGCCTGGGTATTTTCCACATTACATACAATATTTCGCTATTCGATTCAATGCACGACTGAAACAGGTAAATGGCAATGCACTCGAGAAGATTAAGAAAAACCAGTTTTGCTGAAGCAGGGCCATGAACCAAACATATTATTACGTAGGTCTTATGTGTAATGAAATGAGCTTCATCGGGTACTGTCGTTCCTATAGTCCATAAGTTCAGTATGATCCTTTCCATAGGATCTGGCAGAAAAATTCCAAGTATTTGAATTATCAGCAAAAGTGTTAATCGAATTTCGGGAATTGGAATCAGTTAAAATTAGTCCGTCTTTAACTAGTGATAAGCATTAACAATGGCGACGCTCTGTACTCAAATCGTTACCATCATCATTGTCGCACTCCTGATCACATCCTACTTCTTGGAAATGATCAATGCCGCGGGTTTCAATGTTAAGAAAAATTTGGTCATGGGCCCTGAAATTCAAGTCATGCAGGGAAAGCTTCGACCCAAAGTTCTGACAGCAAGAAGCAACGGAAAGTTCTATGGTTTTCTTGGTATTCCTTATGCTACGCCTCCAGAGCAGAACCTAAGGTTTTTGGTAAGTTATCGAAACAAAGAAGCTGATGCAAAGTAGCGAGATAGCCAAGCATCATTGCTTGATTCTCAAATTTTGAATATTCTAGCCTCCGTCAGTTGCGTCTCCTTGGGATGGAGTCCTAAACGCCACTGAATATGGAAACAAATGCATTCAATACGACGTGGGGTCTAAAAAGGTGGTCGGGTCAGAAGACTGTCTCTACCTAAACGTCTTCACGCCAAAGGTTGGCATTTCTTAAGCACCTTATGATCTTAGTTGGTTCACCATGAGTTCAGTAATTGAAAAAATATGGAGAAACAACACTTTAACTGACCAAACTTGCAGCTTCCGTCGCCACAAGAAGAAAGTAGCAGTAAGAAACGGGACGACCAGGACGAGGAAGAGAACCCTTTGTATCCCGTCATGGTCTTCATTCACCCGGGTTTATTTATGTCCGGATCTGGAGCCACTTATGACCCGAAATACTTCATGGATGAGAAGGTGGTGATCGTGACTTTCAACTATCGACTCGGATCTTTCGGTATAATTTGAAACTGCAAAGATGAATCTAAAATTTAACTGCTAGAAGTCATATCTAATACACAGTTGTGCTCAGGAATAGACCTTTTTTAATCTTCTAGGATTCCTGAACAGTGGAGACGAAGCTGCAATGGGAAACATGGGTCTCAAGGTAAGGTCTAACGTGCAATTACTAAATAGGTAGGTATATTTGAAATTTCTGGTCGCAATTCTATTTCTGTCTGCCTTCAAAGGATCAAGTGATGGTATTGGAATGGGTCAAAGAGAACATTCATAACTTTAACGGAGATCGTAACTACGTAACCATATTCGGAGAGAATGCAGGGGGTATGACACGAACTAACCCTTCAATATGTGCATAATTGACAGCAAGCTTTTCATTTAAAAAAATTTACGTTTCAGGTGCTTCAGTTCATCTTCACATGCTGTCTCCAATGAGCAAAGGTAAGCTCAGCTATACTGTTTTCCGTAATCCTCATTCGGTCCGTAGGTTACCAATAATTTGTTTTGCATATGGGTTTAGGTTTGTTCCACCGAGCGATCAGTCAGAGCGGCACTGCGTTATGTAAGACGAATAATAAATAATTAACGTGTTACATTTTATGAGTAAGATTCATTAATTGGATTATGCACTCATCGAGACAGGTCCATGGGCATTCACACGAGAGCCCAAGAAGCAAGCCAAGAGACTGGCTGCCATGATGAACTGTCCTACGAATGATATGCAAGAAATGGTATTTTGTCTCAAAGACAAGAACGCCACAGAAATGGCAGAAAAACAAAAGGACTTTTTCGTAAGTGCCAAAATTTAACAATTTCATTTCCAATGATCCTGCTTATATACTCGTATAGCTAAATTTAATTCCATGCAGGAATGGAACACGGACCCAATTTCTCCGTTTGGCCCGTCCGTGGAAAAGTCACTGAACGAAATGGGCGTGTTTCTGTCGGACACGCCGTACATGCTTATCAACAAGAACCAAATCAACGAAGTGCCTTGGATAGTCGGAGTCAATTCTCAGCCAGGCCAGGTCGACGCAGCCAGTTAGCCACACATTCCTCTCTTTGCAAGTCAAATCCCTCCAGATTAATTATTACATTTAAATTTTTTTCTATTCCTTCCAGGCATTTTAATTAACAAGAAGCTCACGGCAGAAATGAATCAAGACTGGTACCGCGTGGCTCCGCTTACTTTTTCCTATCGAGACACGGCCATTCAGCGGGACGCCGTGTCCAACCAAATCCGATCGTATTACTTCGGCTCATCAGAAATTAGCGAGAAGACGCAGGTCAACTTAACTAACCTGTACAGCGACAGACTCTACTGCTACTGCTCTCGAGTGGGAGCCATGCTCCACAAAAAGTTCAATGAGGGCAGTCCCGTTTACTTGTACCAGTTTGCAGTGAATCTCCCCATGCGAACCTTCTTGAACACTCTCAATATTCACAAGTCAACAGGTGAACAACCTCAAGGCACAGTCCAGTTGCCTTTTCCGAATAAATTTTAGCAATGGAATTCCTGGTTGATTTCAGGTGCTTCGCAAGGAGACGAGCTCTCTTACTTATTTCATCTGGACATTCGAGCCCATAACAAGGCAGTATTCAACGAAATCAAGAGTCTCACGAAATACCATGATTTCTCAAAGAAGTTCATTGCACTCTGGGTTTCATTTGCCCAAACTGGGTAAGGCCAGAACGCTGGAATTTAAAAAGGCAATAAAAATGCAGCAATTAATGACCAATTTACATAATTTGATTACCTGCTCAGGATTCCAGCGAAGACCTGGGGCCCAGCTCTTGACTGGAAGCAAATTCAGTCGGATGAAGTGAAGGGAGACGTTGCCCTGAAGTACTACCGAATTGACTTTAATACGAGTATCATTGACGAGCCCTACGCTCCGCGGATGACCTTTTGGGATAACCTTCCGCTCAACGAGTACGAAGACGAAATGTCTGTTTATAGTCGAAGTGGAGACGAGGACTACGATTACTGATCCCGGGTTACCCCAACAATGCTATTGCCTACATGATACATGATTGTTTGTTGATAAAGGAAATATTTATGCCAAAAACTTTTAAATGCTAGAAAACGTAAAACTGAGAAATAAAATAAAGTTTAATCACGTTTTTATAAGCATGCATTTTATTCCCCTTCCGCTTGAAGTCAGTCTACAAATTATGAGTACATCAAAATGCTCGGATTTCCATCAGTAAATACCCAGAAGCACCTGCCCAAGGAGTTTGAGTTTAATTAGTGACCAGAGTCAGAATGGACCCGAATGAACCTCGGATGACACAACTGGTCCTGAAGGACGAGCTCACTATGCAGGGATTAGTGAAAGACTACCTCTGCCCGCTCTGCAATGAAATACTATATCACGTACGTTTAGTGAAAAAATTAATTAGAAATCATTAGAGCACGCCTAAAACTAACAGAAGTTGTCTAACGAACAGGCAGTTCAGACAGCATGCGGCCATTACTTCTGTCGGTACTGCCTTCTCAACTGGCTCAGCACTGGAAGATCAATCTGTCCTCTCTGTCATGAGCTATATGATGAATCGTATGTTTGTTTATTAAATTGATTACGCTGAATCACATTTATTAACGTACTCGCCGCGGCGAAATGCAACATTTCTCAAATTTGCGGAATGCTTTTCCGCAGCTTCCGAGAAGTCGTCAGTATTGACGAGTACATTGACAGTCAATTCGAGTCTGTGAGAAGAGAGCTTCAAGAAGAACGTCAACTGCTGATTGGATCGCGCTACTTTCCTGAACGGAAGCTCTGTCTCCAGTACTCGGCACACCTTCAGCGTCGGAAGACTCGCGCTCATCAGCAGCAGCCGGTTAAATCAAGTTACAATGAAAGGGGAGATGATGAAGATGATGATGAGGGAAGTGACGAGCTGTGTTTGCCCAAGAATAGCTCACATTTCCAGAACAAGGCCATAGTTTTAGCTACTCAGCATCCGGATCCAGATCACTGCAGAATCAGGGAAGAAATCAGTGAAATCTTCACAACGGCTAAACAAACTGTGAAAAAAACCACGCGGCGACGAATGTGTTCAATATCGAGTCGGCTTCAGCGCAATTGCGCTTCGCTTGAAGACGAGACGAATACGAAAACCTGGAATACTGCCAAAACAACAGAACCGTTGAAGGATCTGTCCGAATCCAATTTGGACTTGCATAATTTGCACAAACTTGAGGCGCTTGAACCGATGCGGGAATCTATGATTGGAGACGGAGCCACATATTCGAATTCAATAGGAGCAGAACTATTGCAGAATGCCAACTCCGGCCAAATGAAGCCCAATTCTAAACTGCATGTTCCGGACATCAAAGATTCTTCCGAGATAGACGAACTCAGAACGAGAATATCAGCACAGAAACAATCAACGTCTGCCCATGAAACGATGGATGCCGCCAGCTGGCAGAATGAGTACAAACGTCTAGACGAAGCCAAGGAAGAAACTAATTCAAGAGAACGGCAATTAATTTTTGCAGAGGAACTTGTCAAGAAACATGAGTCAATGCTTCGAACTCAAGTGGAGCGCTTTAGGAATGAAACGGATGAAATAATAGGACAACTCAAATCAGCAAGTCGAGGCTTGATCTTCCAAAGACCAGAACATGCTGCGCAACCCGAACAGCAAATCCAGAAACGACACCCACCTAACCTGTCTCACACGCAATTGGCGCTTGCAAACGATGAACATAAAGTGAATGAATGTAGTGAAGGTAAATGAAAATGGCTTGATTCATAATAATCAATTCAAAACATTGTCTTGGAATCTATCTTTTTATTTGCAGAATGCACGAATAGACCCCTAAACGGAGTCGGTATTAACAAAACTACAACTTCCAAGAAAACTCGTGATCGCCATCGAGTTGCTCGCAGTCGGACCAGAAGACGAAAGAAATGTTCAG
>VNWX01003303.1:0-10496 GCA_009869905.1 Ceratophysella communis | reverse complement strand
TGTGTACCCAAAACCGCTTCTACTTTCAATTATAGAATCCTAGACATTTCTTTTACATTTTAGTTTAGTGTCCGTCCAGTTCAGCAATAAAATCGGGGACTAGACGGACGACATTTTATGACGACAACAGGGTTGGAGATCCATATCACCTGTCGCTGTCATCCGGCCCGTGTCCTGTCAGGCCGTCGAACTGCACTATAATCATAAAACCCGTTTGTTTTCCTTCAGCCTTAAGTTCCCCTTTCAAACCTAAAATTACTATTACCAGTGACAGAATACAGGACAAGTTAGTTGTTGTACAAATATAAACGCTTAGAGTGTTTCTCTGAACTGACGCCCTCGTTAATTAAATTTTATGAATGCGGACAAGCAAGCCAACAGGCACCATGAACTGTAACTAACTATTGCTGCAACGTGTTTAAGCGTTAAGCGTTATTGTTTGTTTAATTGGGTCTTTAAAGAGTGGACGAGGAAGTCGTAGACATTCAGCATCGAAATTGTTATCGTAAATTTGTATTATGTATTATTCTTCTTGTAGGTTTGGAAAGCGGAGTGAGATTTCTCAAGATGAAATGATGCCGAGCTATGGATACAGTGCGAATGTAAGAACAATGCGGTATGCTCCTAAATAATATAGCAGTTAAGTATTAGGTTGATGCAAATAATAGCAGTCTTAGGTTTGAGATGAGAATGACATTTGTTGAATCAGCTAAAGATTTCATACAAAAATACCTCACGTTTTGGCGACGCGAAGCTATTATGCTTAAACAATATTTAATTCTTAAAATTATCAACCCAGTTCTTTTAGAAGCCGTTTAACTCATTTTAACGCACTTTGAACTGTGATCGCTTATTAAATCAGATTTTTTTCATGAGACAGTTAAGCTCAGTGAGGTAGGAATAGAATGTTTAGAACAATAGTCGTTCTACCTTTACTCCTACGCGGCGTAGCATGCTTCAATCAAAATCCCATTCTGTCAATCAAATTACCTGCACACAATCCAAAATTAACCTAATTAAATCGGAAATGCTAACCTAAATTATATATTTGTTCCATACAGGTAATTCCGGATGAAGAGCGGAGACGGAGATAAATTGCACATGCTCGCTCGCTATAAAAAAGCAACGACACAGAAGTTCTCAGTTTTCACTAGCTGGAGAAAGTTCTTGTTTCTCCCATATATCTCACCACATCATAAATATTTCCACTTTCCACGTTGTCAATTAGAAATCTTATATATCTGTCTGTCGTCGGTGTCTGCGTGCAATATGAAATATAAGTCGTAGTTCAAAAGTCAGAGGTTTAGGTTTCACCAAACTATTCATAGAGTCCAAAGTAATTAATAAAATAGAGCTCTTTGATGAATCATGAGTCCGTTGTTGGTGAGTATAATCCCCTCTGTACTGTAGACTGTAGTACGCTCTACCGATGAATTCCTATTGTCTCAGTTAGAGGCGTCCGAGTGCTGTGCTATTGTTTACGGCTATATTTATATCTGGCTTTCACCAGCAGAAATTCTTTTGCGTCAAATATAATTTATTGTATACGCCGCAAATAATATGGAACTTCTGTTCGGACAGACAAAATCAAGCTATGATTTAATGCTTAAAAATTAGCGTCTCATACACATACTAGTCCAGCGAGTAACAAGATATATTGTTGAATTTACTTGAAATCACGTGAATCTCAGAAATTCTGAATCAGATCAGAATACATATATTTAACTCTTGATGATGTAAAATGTATTATTGCGTTTGTAGCGTTTGAAATATGTACTAAGTAGTACTTTTGGCGTCCATGAATCCATTGATAAAATGGCCAAACAATTGTCAGTTAAATACTGTTTCCTCGTTTACTCTGGTTAGACATAAATACGTGCTTACTGTTATTAGTATTGCCTTCTATATGTCTCGCTTGTTTAAAAATAACTCAGAAGTTTTGAACATGTAATTTTGCATGTCCTGTCATCGTGGATGCGAAAAGTACTACAATCATAATTCCAATTAGTTCCTTCGTTGTTCAAAATTGAAACTGGCACTAGAAAGCTATGTGTACTAGTACTAGTATTAGTATAAAAATTCGTGGTTGTCGTATGAATTAACAGTATTTCAGCTTTGTGTACAAATTATGATTAGCTGAAGCTGAATTTTATGTGTTACAGAACACATAATATTTATTTACTGCAAATCAAATGAATAGACCAGGAGACCATATCATGAATTTAGGTTTAAAAATTCCTAGCTTGCAATTGTATCCATTCAAAATCCAAAGCTGTAGTAGGTACGCCCTGACCTGTATATGAAATATTTATAAATTGATTTGCTGGCAGACTCACAATATTGTACCGGATGGAATGTCTTTTTATTCATCGTCCCTTTCCCATTCCCATACACACTAACAAACAAATGCCATAATTCATAATATTTTCATAGTTCGTTGCTTCACATTTCTGAACAATAGGTAGATAGTCGTAATACTAATACACTGGGTTGTTTTGTTATTTACGGAGTTACTCATAGAATAGATACGTTACTATAGTAATTTGGAATAACAATAATTTGAGCCAACTTCGCATTTTAGATAGAAACGCGTCTGAAATCTTACGTTATTTGAATGAGATGCTCCGTTTTGATGTAGAATATTAAATACAGATCAGAGAGAGGTAATCCAAAATAATAACATGAAGATGGAGGCACATGATGAGGTGACAATTCTGGATAAGTACGTAGTTGCAGTTATTTAAGATCGCGCTGAGTTCAAATGGTTCTCAGCTGGAGTCAATTTAACCAACTTAGCACTGACGTCCCAGAGTCCCTTGGCTAGCTCAGCATCTTCGGCCAAGTTGGATGGCTTAGTTTTCTGATGGAATAAAATAAATTGAATTATTATAGGAAGGATCATAATTTTCACCTCCCCAATAGGCGATCTAGACAATACTAACCTTGCAATCAGTCCAATAGTACCCGCTCTCGCCTTCAACTTCTTCAGATACACATAAATGAATTGTAGGCTGAGCTCCTTCGTACGGGGTCTAAAAATACACAAGAAAACGTCAGCAAAATACTACTCACTGCAGTTTACGGCGTCAAATACGTAGGTAGTAACACACACCTTGAAGAAAAACTGGGAAGCCATAATCATGTACTTGAAGAGACCTCTGTTATGTCGGAAAATAGCTGTCCTCACGCCACCGGGGTTCACAGCATTAGCCGTAATTCCATTAATACCAGCTTCCTTCAATCGACGAGTAAGTTCTTTAGCAAGAAGAATGTTACATAATTTAGCACGAGCATAAATGAACTTGGGTTCCCATTTCTTCTCAGCATTCAGATTGTCCAGATCAAGGGTCTTCGTCCATGTATGAGCTACCGACGAGACGTTAACAATTCTAGCTTTTCCGGTTTTCTTCATCAATCCTACAGATGAGACGCCAAAATTATTAAACTCGTTTAACTTGAGTATGGTCAAATATGACGCTATAATGCTTTGTGTTGCTAATGTTATGCTACTTACCAAGCAAGCTATTGGTCAAGAGAAACGGTCCGAAATGATTACAGGCAAATTGACTTTCGAGTCCATCTTCAGTAATACTTCTGCGTAGGCCAGCAACTCCAGCATTATTTACAAGAATATCGAGTCGTGTCTCATCCTTCAATACTTTCTCACAAAACTGACGAACAGAGCTCAAAGAGCTAACATCCAATTCCATAGGAATTACTTTATTGCTTCCAGTATCCCGTTTGATAATATCTAATTGAGGTTCAAGCAAATAACCAACTGAGGCTCATACAAAATCAGAATTTGGTTTCTATTTAAAACTTTCACTCACCACTCGCCTTCTCGGCCTTTTTTAAGTCTCGACATGCCAAAATTACTTTAGCTCCGCGTCGGACCAATTCCTTTGCAGTTTCAAATCCAATTCCTGAATAAGTAGGTTAACAACTATAATTAATTTTCGACATGTTGCAATGCGAAATTCATCGTTTCATCCGTAATTATTAGGCTTACCGCTGTTAGCGCCGGTGATAATGGCAACTTGTCCATCAACTCGTCGTTTACTTTTACAAACTCCAGCAACCAATTTGAAGTAAGCCTTGACGCCCAGTACAATAACCACTAGGCCTAACGGAATGGACAACAATATCGTTGCTAAGTTAGCCATTATGAAGAAGTGCTGCTGTGTGGCTCCGGCTTCTGTCTGCAACGAGCTGCAAATGATTCCGTCAAGCCTGCAACGAAGAAAATGAAATAATTACATCACTTGAGATAAGTTAACCGTGGGAACATCCCATTTCCTATCCGCTTTATATGTTATATGCTATATTCCTTTCATAAAATATCATCTATACCATCTTACTACATAACACATATACCTAGCTAGACGTATTTTCCCAAAAGCAGGAAATGTTGCGAAAGCGTTTGAGAAATACGCCGTCATTTCGGAACATCATCGCTGCAGAATTGCAGTAACAATTGTTTCGCCGGTACCGGTATAAATTGTACGTGGCAGCTAAACTCATGCCAGTCATCCAAGACATATAGGTTAAGTTAATTGGGTATAGCTGAGTCAGGACTTCAGGACGTGCGATAGGATAAAATAAATAGCTGTTTGCAGTTAACTGTATCACTCCATAGAGTGTTAGTGATACTGAAGATGAATGGAATACACGAGTTCTACACGAGCACGAGGTTTATGAGTTGAGTAGCTTTACATAATCGCAGGGAAGCGAATGGTACTTTATGCCTGATAGATAACTGATAAATTATGACCTTGCCCTCTTGGACGAGCTCCACCGTATTTAAGTCATGAACTATAGAGCTCGACCTGAAACAATGGGTTGTATAGAGGTCAGGCAGTGTTATAAATATGATCAATACACTGTAAACGACACTCAAGTCCATCACCATTAAACAATTAACTCAGCTCGGCACTCCACACGCATTTTTACTAACACGACTTTTTACTGAACAAACCTTATCATAGGTTATACCAGTCTGATATAAAATATTCGAGCAGGTCATGAGTGACATAGGTAGGTACTACTGGTATCGTATGCGACCCGGGGATCACTTATGTTTTATGTTTCGCCGAACACTAAGTTGCAATTTCTTTATTCGTTACGAGGAATGAATAAGCTTTTTTTTTAAATTGCTGAGAAATGAAGGAAAGTTTCCTGGATCTTCTGTCTTTCGCTATGCCTATCATAAATCATAATAGGGTTGGAGTATATTTTAATAGCTCTTCGGGGGTTAGGCATTATTGTACCCACCTCATAATTTTTTTCAGTTTATATTGTACCCACTTGCTCATTTTATAACATATACATTAGCAGTTGTGATGCAGGTGGGTACGAAAAAAGGTTACAATAAACCTGAAAATTTTAAAGACATACGATGTACGAGGTGGGTACAAACAATAAAGCCCCAAGCAATTTGCAATTAAGTAAGAGTGGAATGATGAATGAGGTTGGTAGTGGGTACAATAAAGTTCCAAGAGCTCCAACCGAACCTCCAACCCATATAATCAATGGTAAACGTTTATTAATGCAATATGCACTCCATGACCTGAAAATCTTAAAGCTAAACTCTTAAATACTGATGACTGAATACAAAAATAAGACTGAAAGTTTACCTTTCACCTCACGTGAACGCAGGTCGTTTCGATTCCGACTCTAAGGCCCACACAAGGTCAACGTTGTCTCGGGCGATGGCGATGATGATGATAGTCGATTGAGCCCTGCCTGCTTCGGTCAGGTACCTAGGTCATCCAAAAGTCAAGGGCAAAGGGGGAAAGTTTCCTCGAATGTCGAATCCCAAAATCCCAATCCCAATCAATCCCAATCCTGGGAAGTCAGAGGAATCATACGTCACACGAGACCGGTTTTTTTATTTTTCTCATTTTTCTATGCTGCTGTATGCTGTGTAATGTGTAATGCAATCACTTGAACATTCTGTATGCCGTAATTCATCACGTTATGCTGTGTGGTGGATGCTTTTCTGCAAAACAGGTCGTGTATGGGGTACGTACGTTCGCGCTAGCAGAATGCATAGCAGCAGCAGGAGCAAAAACCGCAGCAACCCCAAAGCTATGCACAAAGAAGCACACACCTACCCTACAACACACATCAGATTAGAGAACACAGGACACGACAACACAAGACAGTCAACAGTGACAGACAGACAACAACAGAGCACACTTCTGCAATCCACCATCCGCCATCCACCATCAGACCTTTGACCTTCATCCTTCTTGCCTTTTTTTGTTTTGAGTGTGCCCGACTCCGACATCCGAACTAATAAGGTGTAAGGGGCTGACGCTGACATCAAGTACACAATAATACTATTTCTTGTTTAGTTAGTCTCCGTCTCCGTTGTCCCCGACGCTGCTGTCTGGCTGTCCGTTCCTGTCCTAGTGCACGTCGTCGCTGCGCTGCCGCTGCACTCCTGGAGTTTTTAGGCTACCTATGACCTAACTGCTAATACATAATAACTGTAAGTCATGAAAATTTATCGCTATTGCTAAGAACGGACATGTTTTGTATTTAAAACTAAAATTATGACGTTATCTCCCTTAAGATTGTTAGTGTTGTGAATTTCAATGCAAAGTCAAGGGTCCACCTCAATAAAACAAATGCAAATCTCATTTTGTTTCAATTGGTTCTTTCAGATTACTGCTAAACCGAAAAAAATTGTATGAGCGAAGACATCCGACTTATCATAAGACATAAGACTAGTGCCTGACTTCCGTCATCCATAAACTAAATTTACATCTCGTGAAGAATGTCAACTCCGGCTGGAAGCTCGGCATCAGCTAATAATCTTCTCAATACTACTACATATGCCACTCCTGTGAATCGTGCTACTGCTGCTGGACCGGCTGTTGATAGCTCTTCCAAAGATGAAAGTCCAAATACTGCTGCGTTTGACCAGATGACCGCAGTTAATCGTGACCAGCTTCGTACTCAGCAGCATCTCAGAAGAATGATGTATCTTCGTCTTGAAGCACAAAAACTAAGCGCTTCTGATTGGATGTATGAATCTGTCGAATCACTCTTAGGAAACTAACTGAAGCAGTTCTTCACGGATTTAAATTGAACATTAAAATGCTTAACTAAACTGTTCTCTTTGACAAAACGAACTTTAACGTTTAAATCTGTTTTTTTTTTCTGTATATAAATATGTCTTCCTATTACTTTGGCGTCGATGAATTCGATGCAATCATTATTCCTAAGCAAAGCAATGTACCTGTAAAAGTTTGCGAAAGCTTTAGTTCCGTTGTATTAGGATTTGAACTTTGTTTGTTTCGTAAAATTGACGGGACCTGGATAGCAAGGGGCTTCGAGGTTCCCTCTCCTGTTGTAATATTTCCGCCTCAGCTTAAAATATGTCAAGCTAAGTTATGTAAATCAGTGGTTTTTGGACTCTCAGTTGAAACGAACACGTTATACCGAGTGGATCTACATACCGCTGGAGACAACTCAAAGAATGACTTCAGTATTTCAACAGTTGAACTCGAGAAGGATTCATCTGAAGGAACACCTCAAACTTCTGCAAATAGAATCAACTGACGACAGCGTATTTGCTGTGGATGACCAGAGTGGAGTTTACCAGGTTCCAAAATTACTCTTTCGTTTGAACGATGTTATGAAAATAGTCAAGATTGCCTGTGGATTTGATCACTTCATTATTTTGACGGATACAGGTGCTCTTTATTCATGGGGTGAGTCATCCGAGTAATGGAAGTTATTCATTTGATGCGCTGGTTCACTGGACTAATTGAATCTGTATTCTTTGAAACTCTAGGAAACGGAAGTCGAGGTCAATTGGGCTTTCCGGATATAGAAATCAAATGTGATGTGCCAAGACGAATTGAATTTTTCGATGACTTGCCCTGCACTGTCAAAGACATTGTCACAGGAGGCTGGCACTCCCTTGCCCTCACTTCTGACGGTGATATTTACTCTTGGGGCTGGAACCAAGCTACTCAATGCGGACACTCATTCGAACAACTCTCAACTGTTATCCGAGAGCCTTATCCTGTTGACCTGGGTTCCGGAGACAACCCTGTGGCTAGAATCGGTGCTGGAGCTCGACATTCTGTAGCAATCCTCAAGAATGGAGAAGTGTTTTCCTGGGGATGGAACAAATATGGTCAACTCGGTCATGGAGACAATTCTGATAAATCCGCTCCTACTCGTGTTCATTTTCCTATCTCAAACGAAATTCCTTACTCTATAAACTGTGGAAGATGGGGAACTTTAGTCCAGTGCTGTTCAACGCCGAACAGTTAAGCTCAAACCTTCTCGTAATAAACTTTATTTTCTAGACACGTCCCTATCGCTAGAATAAATAGCAAGGGTAGGTTGACACAGGTTTTAATTAAGTATTCGCTATGTTGTAATAATTGTAACCTTAGTAATGAATTGTGTCATGTGGCTCCCGCGTTAAGTTTTGTACCGTAAACCATAGCCGGAGTAAGTGTTCTTTAGTGATTAAGCAAATAATTTAATTTGGACAAGGAATGAATTTTTCCTAAGAAATAAGGTGAAAGAATGAATAAATTATCACCTTCTATTTCTGCTAATCAACCTTATGGATTGACTTGTGAGAGTAAACTTTTTTAGCTTAGCTATGCAAGCAATTAAGCCAATGATTAGATAACTAATTTTGCATTTTGAATGGAAAACCATTGCATTACCAATTACCAAGGTTGAAATACATTCCGTATTCCAATTCCAAGGTAAAAGTGTTATTTGCTGAGCTAGCACTTGGAACAGCTGGAGCGCGAAGTTCATGCGTAGCCGCTTTACTCGTGTTTCCGGAAATTGGCTTTTGGCTTTGTTTTGTGTCATTTATCACTTTGTCGTTGTCGTTGGACATTTACCTCACTTCCAACTTAAAAGTCAAAGCCAACCCTGAAAAATTAAAACTGACGAAGAAATAAGTCGGTTTATCAGATCAGAACGGACGTTTCTTTGAACAGGACAACGGTTGACGCTGCGCCGGTAAGTCGTAAGTGCTACATACAACATACACACTGTCATATACCTATGTATAATGTATTCTGGATTAATTTCATAGAAATATATATAACATGCAAATTAAAATTACAATCATCAAATAATTCACGCATTATCTTCTTTAACAGAGCATAAACCAAACTGAAAACTGACCACCGAAGAAGCTTCATCAGAATGAATGGAAATAGAAACGAGAATACGCCGGTTGCGGGGTCGTCGCCATCGTTAAACACAATTACGGATACCGATGTCGTACTAAAATGGCTGACACACTTGCTAGTAGACGAAGATCCTGAAGGCAGCCAACCCGTGATGCGAGTGATGCCTGAACGAATTTTACATTCAGGTAATTAACGACAATTACATCCTAATGGTTATTGACCACGTGAAGTATGTTCTTTTGGTATCCCTTTGATCGATTCATCGATTGCGAAGCTGACCAAGTATTCGTAAATTTGAAGAGTTAACCTACTAAAATTTTGTTTTTGCAGAAAATGCTAAGACTTGGAAGCCTGGAAAGCTCACAGAAGTTATGCGACGACTTGGTCAACTGGGAGATGATTCGTCTTCCGACGAAGATGATAATGAAGTCGCGAATTTTAACCTAGTCGGCTCAAAGGTTTCTGCTCCTACTGCCGCTACAGGATCAGGATCTCGTCCATCAGCATCAACTACCCGACCATTACCGCCACAGAATGAACCCTCATCAAGACCAACTGGGAGCATGAAACCCCTTGGAACTCGAGGCAAAGCTGGATTTAATTCATTCAACTTCAATGCACCACGCCGGTTCTCTCCGCCACGCGTACTTCCTTCGGCTTCGGCTTCCACGTCTACGAATAGCAAGTCTATCACTGCCTCCGAAACTTCAAGTTCAGTGAAAACTAATGGTATTACTCATACTGGACTCTTCACGCAAGTCGGACCCACTCGTACATATGTTTTGGATTCGGGTGTCCCAATTCGTCCAGTTGATACGAGCCGGAGCCGTGTAATGGTCGCCCAACCCAGACAGTCAATCGAGCCGCTAAGTACAACGAGAGCGACGGGGCCTTTTGAGGAAAAGCCTGTATTACCGGCTTTTCAAACAGCCGCTGTTGCATTGGTAGGCTTTGAATAAATAAAGTTCCAAATTCTAAAACGGGGTGCTTTGTATCTCCGACATTTTGGCTTGTGTGTAATTTGCAGGCCATAAGTGATCAAGCCAGAGGAATAAAAAGAACACTCCCAGCACCGAACTCACCAACAAAGGTTTCGGGTCTTCGTAAAGCTCCAAGACTCGACAACGGTGTTGAGTCAAAACCGGAAAAGAAGCCTGAAGATGTTTCTGAAAATCCAGAGTAAGTTGTGATGTTTAACTTGGAATAGGGTTTAGCCAGGGTAATTCCACTGTTTGTTTGTTGTTTGCCCTCCCCCGCTGTCTAGGGTAGTATCACTTGCTCTTTTTCCTGGAACCATGCAAAAGGACGGTTGTT
>VNWX01003302.1:0-10499 GCA_009869905.1 Ceratophysella communis | reverse complement strand
ACGCCCAGTCTCAATCTTCATGGCACTATCCTGGAAATCTGTGTACATTGGTGCTCCGATAACGATGTCATCCAATCCATCCCCATCCAAATCCAGGACGCATAGAGCATAACCGAAATAAGCTCCAATTTGTTCACCGGTTATGTTGTGAATATTGACCAGATCCGAACTGTAGACGACAACCTAAATAAATGTTAGTATACAAAGATTTTAGGGCTATAGAAAGTGAAGTCGAGCTACAGGTAACGAGTTTGGGAAGCTTGATCTGAAAGCTCCGGAATAGTTTCTGGTTGTTTTCGATATCGTTAATATTATTTTAGCCAATTTACCTTTCCAGTAAGATTAGCTCCACGAGGCATCCCAACAGCAACGTCCATGTCATTATCGCCGTTAAATTCTCCACTGATTACGGAATAACCTAAATAGCTATCATCATCCCAGCTTGGGCCTTCCAGCGTAGAGCGAATATCTGGTCGTAAACTGGAGCTTGAACTGTAAAGCTGGCCTAGAAACAAATTTGTAACTCAAGATCAGATTTTTATTACAAATTTTCACTAATGCCACAAGACGCTATTAATCGGTTAGCTGAATGCTAAAAATGCTACTTGAATAATGACAAAAGAAGCGAGCTTTCTAAATTGTTGAGTTTGGACTCACCTGGTGGTAAGAATTGATAGAACGGTGACCTTGCAGCGGAACTGCCTTGCCCCGCAGCTGCTGGAGCAGCCTTTTTAGAGTCTATCATGTAAACTTGACCTGTAAAAAAAAGAAGCATTATTCTCACTGTCTTGCAAAATTTTAATTAGATAATCGCTTCTTTTAAATGTATTTTTATGTACCTTGCCAGTACCAACTTCCTACTGCTCCTAAGAAAATTCTTCGTCCAGCCTAGTGTCATTAGAAAACAGAAGTTAAAAGAATATTCAAGTTTGTCATATTTAAGAAATTCCATTATTCAAAAATCTATTATATTTACTTACAGGATCGACATCAGCTCCCAAACCAACTTGGCACGAGCCTTGTCGGTGATAGCCCCATTTACCTAGAATTAAAAAAAATGTAGTTATGTAGTTTTCGTAAAAATTTATAATTACGAAAGGTGAATTCAAAATCAACAGCTTACTTGTACGACATGGTGAGTATTCAATAAATTCCGTAAAAGAATCTTTAGCGACGAAACATGTTCCCACGGGGTCCTTTCGTTTCCGGTTAGAAGTGAACCATGTATAGCGTGGCGCACATGCCTAAAATTTCAACGAAACAATTGAACTTCAATTTTAGTTGCATAATATCTTGGGATCTAGATCGCACAGTTTTGAACCTATGCATTACCAGAATAATGCCGTCATCTCCAGATGACCTCACAGTAGCACCGAACCATTGTCCTGATTTCTCGTCAATTTGTTGATTTGTAACCATATTGTTACCTGTCAATTAAAAAATTGGAAACATTTCAAAATACGAACAATGAGAAGCACTAAAGGCACGGATTAAAAAAAAATTGCTTGATTTAATTGGGGATTCATTCTCTTGTTGAACGCATGCTAAAAGTTTGTGTACATACTCGCGAGTGCACATTTGTACAACCGAATTCACCCTTTTTCGAATGTAATTATCGAAAACGCATGTTGCAAAAACTCAGATTAATCCTAACACGCATTACAAGTTACAAGCTCCTTTCAATATTCTGCTCAGGTTCTAAGTTCTACTTTCTGGGTTTGCATATTCGATCAGGCCATTGAATAGTTTCAATTCGGATTTTTTAAGCCATCAAAACATAACACGAGCAGGATGAACGGCTGTTCTGATTCTACTTTTCGTTAAAATATGCTATTTATAGAAATTTAAGAGACACCTCATCTTCATCCTGTAGCAGAGCAGTAGATCAGCTTGGAAGGAAGATGAGCAGAAGGTGACAATGATGAGAATAAGATGACTCAAGACAAACTACTGACTGATTTCAATGCCCTGGACAGAACGAAGCTGCCAGCTTAACAGCTTGAAATTAACAGAGCTGTGAACACATTTCAAGGCTATCTATCTGGATTCTAATTTAAGTAGTCGCAACTCAATCAAACTAACAACGATACGTATGTACAGTAATTAAACCGGTAAAAATTGCATGTCTCTGCTGTGATTACGAATCGACATTGTATAATTGTCGAAAGTCGAAATGCGTTACTTAGTGCATCGCATGATGCCGGTATCGCCTCTCAGAAGGAATACTACGAGAAAACGGAAGCCTACAAGAAGAGTCATCTCAGAAGCTACCTAGTTCTATTTCTGTTCTAAATTCAGGAGTTTTTATCCCGTACCCTCATTCGAATACCCAATGTTTTTCTTTAAAAAACAGTAACCCTTTCTAAACTTCCTCAGCGCTATGCTATGCCATACCCAAAAAAACCTTAGTATATTTAATGTGCGTGAAATCAGAAATATGAAGAGCACTGGTCTCGTTCCTATTTTTCTATTTTCCATTGTCACCAAAATCAGTAATTAATACTTTGCAATCAAAAACAGGGCGAACATATTCTTACTTTGAGAGCAGAGATTTACTAGTGTTTTTATAATTTTGCATCTGTAAAATGCATTTAGGTGACAGAAGCTTGAAAACAATGATGTGAGTGGACAAATTTAAAGCTTTTGAAATATCCCAAATATCGATAGTGAGACGTGAGACTATAAAGTTAAATACAATATTTTTCAAACGTGTTGAAATTTAAGTTGCAGTTTGAACATGAAAAATGAACAAAACATGACAAATCTTTCTATATAGCTTCATAATTCCTATAGTTCATTTAAATAGTACGGCTCAATACGGGCGCGTTTCTCATACAGTCTGCAAAAAAGTACCACATGTGCAGAGTTTCGGGTTCATTTCCTTCCCATCTCTGAAACAATAAGGCTTCATCAGCTTCTTCCTACAATGAACCTAACACATATCCGTTCTGCCTATGCTTCCGTTTCGAAGGGTTCTACACATGGTCCATGTTCCGTGTCACTTAGGGACAGATCTATCTACTGTAGTTTTCAATATAGTATAGGGACCCTTCTGGAAGAAAATCTGTATGTAGAATCTCCAGGACTTTGAAAGGGATAAAAAAAATAACAAGAACTGGCCAAGGACTCTGATCTCGGATCCAGCTAAGCAGGCTCGGCCGCCGGCATAAAGATTTCAACGACCTATAAGACGTTTCAGAGAATTTCAAGCAAGTACATAACATAAATTCCAGATGTTTAAAACGTAGCACACGATGAAGGGAACTTCATAATAATATACCTAGTGCTCGAGCCTTATGCCGATCGACAATGACAAATGACGCCCACCCCTTATTGAATAATTTCAGGGTTGATCGTAACTCGTAACAATACTGCATTTTCTCAAATTCAAAAAATTATTACTATTGAAAGTAATGAACTTACCGGTTCTGTCAAATGGTATCAATTGACAATTATCATTGACTTCACAGCTGCACCGAAATACAGCTCCAGCTTTCTTTACTCCGGGCTGCCGGCTATCCGCTTCTGGCGCTCCGACTAAAAGCCTGAAATTTACAATTAAAATTTGAAAAAAAAATCAGATATAATTTTGACATAATTTTAGAGCGTAATCATAAAACATCTTGCCAAATCTTTAAAAATTAAAATTCAGTTCAGATCCCAGTTAGGTTAGATCTGAATAATCTACGAGCCCAACAAACGAAGCTCAAATTGCCATTCCCATACAATCAGTGAAATTTTTCGAATATTGGCAAATATAAATGCAAACCATTCATTTGTCACAAAGTTGACATAAGTTTCAATGACGTAGACAGGTAAGAGAAAACCGGTCTATGACTATGACTAAAAAAGGTAGCCATCAGCGCGTTTGCAATGCAAAGCCTGACGGCTGACTCATAACGGTAATCAATTTATGTTGCCTACGTATTCGATTGCAAATCGCAAACAATCATTGCTTTGTTCAGCTTCCGAAAAATGCTACTTATATCCGGCGAGATTTCGACTATTTATTTAAGAAAAACTCATTTATTGTTCGAACGCATATACATTTGCCTCGACTGATAACATGTTATTTGAACTTAATAATATCGTGCTGCTCGGGACACGATTCAATTATTGAGCATGTTGGCGTGTTACGCATTCACGAATTATGGAAATTTAAGCGGTGAGAAGCATTACAAATATTTCCAACAAGAAAATGGATGACAATGACTTTGAGCTTAATTTAAATTCAAATATGTCGTATCACGATTTCGGAATATATGAATTTTCGACCGGGTTATAGCTATGCTGAGGCCATGTAAATTTAAATACCGGCCAATGTAACAAGGTAAAAGGTAATTCTGAATTCTACGTGTTCTCTTTGTATGTGCCAACCGGAATTTTAAGATCAGGTCAAAAGCAATATTTTAATTCGAGAAACTTTTATACATTTGTAGTTACAATTGCTTAAACTGCACAATTTTGTCAATTTTAAATTATCTAATGCTAAAAAATAATGGCATATGTCATACTTTAATCTGTTTTAAGTGAAGCCTAGAATATCCCGGTTGCGTACAAATGGTGCCTTATACTTTCAGATTTTTTAAAAACATATACACTTTTTTTTAAATTACCATGATACGTTGGAGTCCCTGTGTTGTGCAACAGAAAAGCCAAACATTGACTCGCTTGGTCCTCGATGAGTAATAACATTTTGTACATCAATATTAAATCCGACACCAATTGGTATTAAATTCCATTAATTACCATGATACGTTGGAATCCCTGTGTTGTGCAACAGAAAAGCCAAACATTGACTCGCTTGGTCCTCGATGAGTAATAACATTTTGTACATCAATATTAAATCCGACACCAATTGGTATTAAATTCCATAAAGTGAACACGCATATTAAATAACTCCATAGGAATGTACTAAACTTTCCGTAGCCAGCGGTGTCTACGGATACTGTTCACTGAATTCTTCAGCTCCATTTTCGCTCAGTCGAAAATTTTCACTTGATTTATAAAATTTTCACTAATTATTATTTAATAAATAAATAAAACATGGCAATGATTATGCACTAGGGACTGCAACCCGAATTTTCTGAACACATGGAGGTATTTTCGTATTAACTTAATATTTTTTGATTGGCGTTATTGTAAGTAAAAAATAAATTAATGAAGCGTTGTTTTCAATTTGTAACAGAAGTGAGATGTTGGCAGATGCCCAAACAAGGCTCAAAGTATTTGCATCCCCCGTACTCTTCGACAGTACTTCCTACTCCCCGTCGTTGTCCTCGTCCTGGAAAAATGCACCAAGAACAACACCAACGCCTTACTGCCAAATAGCAAGCAGCTCTAACTTCTTATTTCTGTTTAGAAGATCTTGAGATCTTCCTTCTTTTCCTTCCACCTACACACGCAGACACACACTCACACACTAACATGCACTACATTGCATGAACGGAGACTCCAAACCCAAGTCAGTCACCACCACATATATGACTCGGAAGGGTTCTGCATCATTTGATAACGCAGTTTTGCTTTGTGTCAACTTCGAAAGGTATAGCATTTGGTTGATTCGGCAACGATGCTTCAAATATATCCACGAAAAAAAACCACTCGATTTCGGCTTTACTTAGGAAGCTGTAAAATCTACGAAAATGCATACAATATTTTCAAAGTCTCCTGAATTTTCTTGGTCAGTTTAAAAGTGGAACACAAAAACGGGATAATTTGCTTCTCCAGTTTGTTTCATTTACCATTGGCCTTTATGGTTACCAGTCAGCACATTCTAAGTTTTTTTTAAATTTTACATAAATACTGATATAGCAAAGACAGCTGGAAAAACTGTTTAGCCGTGTGATGAGCTAACAAAATGACACATACCAAAAATCCGAATCAATCTGACGCGTTACCCATACCTCGTACTCCTACACACAAGACAGTCAGAAACTGACGAGTCAGAAAAAGGAGCCTAAAGAACTCTCTCTTTCTCTAACCCACACATTAAGAAACGAAGACGCTTCCTTGAATCTTTTCGTATGTTATAATAAGGTTAGTGTATTTCTGTGTGTGTATTAGACGCTCGAGTCAGAGACCCAGAGACAGGCCCACCCTTTACCTACTACTTACTACCTACTACCTAAACCGTTCCTCGGTTCTCCGGATTTACCTTCTGCCTTTTTTATGTTGACTCTGTACTGTAACGTAACTGCCTTATGTAACTCTCATATGCCAAAGAAAATACAGAGAGAGATGAGTTGAGCTTTTTAGTAGTCAGTCAGATATAATAATCCCAGAGGGACGCTGCTATAGCTTCCTTCCCGTAATATCCACACCTCATTCGAATTCGGATCGAAGAAGATTACAGGCCTGAGTCAGTTCAGACCACAAGCGAAAACTCGGTTTCCTGATTGATGTAAATGTTATGTGGGTGGCATCATATCTGGGCAGAGCTTTTTATCTGCACGTGTATGGACTCCACCCTAAAACTCACCGACATGTCATCGATTCTAATATATATACGGCATATAATCTGTGCTAATCGGTGATGAAGGCAAGGATCGCACTTCTACGTGGATTTAAGGCTGTATTCCGAGCCATCTTCCTGTCGTACAAAATGTATTCGTACATTGCACACAATTTTTGCAATTAACTTAAAGACAGGATATTCGTGTTTACTGATTAGCGCAAATCTTCTCTAGAATTGCATTTTGCATTTCTTGCTAATCTGCGACTTAAAGTTTAATTTAATTTTAGTATAGAAGGTCACATGCAGGTTGTTTGTTCGCTTACACTATACACTCACTTGATTTAGAAGGTGTCGTCACATCCTGGCCTGGACTGTATCAATATTTAAATTTCTTTGAATTATGCTTCAATCTCTTAACTATGTTTGTGTAGGCAAATTTGTATGATGTCAGCGATTTCATTACGCAAATGTAATAATAAAAATAAAGTGAAATGAAATGAAGCTGCAGAGGAGTAGAAATCATGTATACCTACGCATAGAAAATGTTTGTTTTGATGGCATGAGTCATTTGACAAAATAATAGAAATTAGAGGCAATTGGGAACAGAGAATTGGCATCTGTATTTCTGCTTGCAATATTGGTCATTCTTTAGCGATTTTATACAAATTTCAATATTCATAATTTAACTGGACAAATTGTCGAAAACATGTTATTCCTTAGCAACTGTTTCAAATCTTATGAATTAGATTTTTGTTTGTGTAGGTAAATTTGTATGATGTCAGCAATTTCATTACGTAAATGTAATAATAAAAATAAAGTGAAATGAAATGAAGTTGCGGAGGAGCAGAAATCATGCAAACCTACGCATAGAAAATGTTTGATTTGCTGGCATGAGTCATTTGACAAAATAATAGAAATTAGAGGCAATTGGGAACAGAGAATTGGTATCTGTGTTTCTGCTTGCAATATTGGTAATTCTTTAGCCATTTTATACAAATTTCAATATACATAATTCAACTGGACAAATTTTCGAATGTTATTCCTTAGCAACTGTTTCAAATCTTATGAATTAGATTTAAAGGAGCACGAGTGTAGTATAGCGATAACCCAAAGAAAACTGTTCATTAGGTCAGGTAGACAGGATACAGGATTGTATGATTTGATGAGTCAAACAAGATCATTATAGTATGGGAATGGGAGCCAGCAGCACAGCACTGTAAAAACATTCAATGTAGAGTGTAATAGCCTTGTGGAAGGCACACTGAACACCCAATTAAATGACGTCACATGGAATCCAATCTGTTATTTAAATATTTAATTTAAATAATTTGATCCGAACTTATTCGAAGTATGTGTAGTTATTGATATGTGTAGATAGTAAATTAAACAAGGTTTTAAGTTAAAATTTTGGAAGATTCATTTTTACAACTGTATATACAGGTTTTAGGGAATTTTGAAATTAAAAAATATATTGGTAAGAATTCCAACCCTGATACGCTTAATTGTATGCACCAATGTTTGAACGTTTGAAGCAATCAGATTAGACAGCCTTGATCTCCAAATTCAAATTAAAAGCACTTTTACAAAAAATTACTTAATAAATAAATATATGGCTCGCTGTAAAAATATCATAATTAAACTGGCAAAATCAAACTCTTATTTTTAGTTCAATGCATGCTTAGATATGTATAGAATCTTAACTTTTTATTCTAGCCATCACGTGGGCGTGGTCAATTCAGTATTCTTGAAATAAATCCATGAAAGAAATCGGGATTTTACAATTATTTCTACACTCGAAATATCAAGTGTGTTATTAATTACCTTCTCAGGTCAATCTACGCTAAATGTTTAGATGCAAATTTATTAGTTGCAGCTTAAACATAACTAGAACAAGCATATTAATTTATAAACAAATGCTACGTTTACGGTGCCATTCTAGGCCAATAACCGTAGCCGATTCTAAGTATTGTCATTAGTTTGCATAATTAATATTAGAGACGTCGCGATCTGATACAGGTTTAACCAAGGCCTTCAATTATTTGTTCATAATATAATTATCCAAACAGAATATCCTCCGTGTAGTCCTGCACAACATACAATATCATAAATCAAAAATTAAGTCACCAATTGAGTGAGACCCCTACCTAAAATTATAAGTAGTATTTACTAAAGCAATCGCAGCGTATCAGGTGAGAGCCGATTCATGGCACAATTTTTAAATAATTTATTTGAATAGAAAGAGTAAAATGAAAACACTATTTTAAAAATATTTCTATGCTTGCATTTTCAAAACAAGAAATTCTGACTCTACTGGTTAAATCGATATTTACGAGCTTAATGTTTGGTTAACACACAGCCAACATAAATACTATAGGGTAAACTTCCAGGCGTGTGTGTATGCGTCACTAATTGGCGGGTTTTAAAAACTTTTTTTCAACAATACATTTTAGAAGCCTTATACGTCTATGTACAAAATAAATTTGTAAAAATATGATTTAGAAAAACCATATGCTTGTAACAAAGTAGCATAACCGGTCTATAATTTTCAACTTGCAGATATCACAGTTTTGAAAAAAATTATGAACATTTGGCTGCAAAAACCTTTGGCCAGTTGATTGAAGCAAAAGGAACGAACGTACTACTGAATGAGCGAATGCCTTAGCGCTTACATTCCAATTGTACGTACAACTAGTTTAGCCTCAAAGGGAATTGAATTGATGAAGTCAATAACTAACTAAATCCGTAATTGTAAGGATGTCGCCACCACGGTCCACATCCTGCTCGTCAAAGTCAAAGTCTAGAAACTCGAGGCGGATGTCGAAAATGAGAAAGAAAAGATATCGGAAACGAAGACGTAACGAGCCATACCGCTTAGTTCCACTTAAAATTCGAAAGTTTGATCCGGACAAGCACTGCGGCGTCCCAACAGGAACGACCGAAGAGAAGCGTCCATGTACAAGAGCCATAACATGCAAGTACCATACAATGCCAAATAAGAGACTTGTAGCCGGGCGTAGCACAACGGATATCACCGCCATGATTAAGCTCCATATCGAAACAGCTCGTCAAGTTACTGCGGATAGAAGGGTAAGTTTTCAAGGCCCCGGAGTTTACTAATAATCTTCAAATTGCGCTAGTTACTTAAATTTCTGTTCTCTGGAACCGGGTGCTTGTCAAAATTTGAAGTGCATTAGTTAATGCCTGATATGCGTTATACTTTTTATTCAGTTGGCACGAGCCCTGCAGGGAGACTCATCGGATACGGAAACTGAAAGTGGCAACGATGAAAGCTCGGATGCTGATGAGGAATCGGACTCTTCGCCAGAAGAGGAGGATCATGGTAATACCAACTGCACCAAAACAACCACTGCAGATAGACGAACTGAAACAAGTACGAATTCGAATCAGAGCATGGGCAAACCTGAGAGCCTTGGTTTGAGAACACCCGAAACCCAAACTCATGAGGTCATGGCGCCTGAAAATGCATTAGGTGACAGGAAACGTCCGTCTACGGAAATGGAGCGGCAACCAAAGCCAGGCAGTTCAAAGACCAGTGGCGAATATTGCGCAAAACTTAAGGATTCAAAATTAATTCTTCAGAAGATTTGTGGTGATAATGCGACGCCATTCAACTCAAAAGACGGTTCGCAGAAGCAGACCAACTTCGTGGAAACTTGTCCGTCAAAACCCAGTCATTCCAAAGCCCCGTCAGAAAGAGCCAGTAGAAGTCGGGCTGCTTCCCGGGATAGTAAATCCAACCAAAGTTCTGAAAACACGAGTGGAAAGCGCAGACGCAGCACTGCCCCCAGTTATTCGAAAGCTTCTTTAAAAAATACCAGTGAAAACGAAAGAAATCAGAGCAATCATTCCAAAAACTCAGCATCAAAAACAAGAACAAGCCACAACGAAAATAGTTTCAACAGTAACTCAAATAGCTCTAAAAATGAAACTAGTAGAAGCAGCCGAACTGGGAAATCTACCAGTGATCCTGAAAATGGTAATTCCAGTAAAAATAGCGGAAACCCTGCATCTTATTTAAATC
>VNWX01003301.1:0-10499 GCA_009869905.1 Ceratophysella communis | reverse complement strand
TTGATAGTGAAGAACCACTCAAGCCCCTCTCTTCACACTTCCCATCTGCATGCATCGACACAGTCACGCGTCACGCCCTTCAGGGACTTGCTTTCTAGAGATTGGCGACACTGCATAGCCTCGTTTTTCAATAGCAATAATACTCGGCAGTATAACCGGATTTCCCTACGTGTCAAGATTTTTCATTATTTTAATCGTTTCTAGGCAAATTTAATCGATTGCTCTATTTTTTATGGAAAAGCGGAGACGCTTATCAGTTTTAGTTCTAATGAGATGAGTAAGTAAAGGAATTACGAGCGAAACAGTAATTGCAGCTCAAAGTCGTCTGAGCAAATTATTCGGAAGCGAGTCCAATCATGACTACCTAACTGGCTTTCCCCGTTCATCTTGCGCTGCTGATTAGACAGGACTTTCTCCGTACTCTCTAATTTGGCTCGTATTAAGTTTCTTTGAAGTTGAAGTGATTGTCCGATTCAGTGCACACGACTGAATCAGGCCGTAAATTGATATTAGTCAGCTTCGCTTTTGCCGTAGTGAAATGCGCTAGCACGAAGCAAGCGAATTAATGGATTCCTGGCGAAAAATCTATTTTAAATTCTACAATTATTTTAAATTTTTTAAATGACTATTTCAAACGGTGTGAAATAACCGAATACTAACGCTGTACATGACTTCGACTTAAAATCTTACCTGAAGAAAATCTGATGCATTTCCGTGGCAAAAGCCGTGCAGACGAGTGAAAGCGGAAAGAGACATCCACCCACAAATGACAGAATCCTGTACATTCTTCCGACGACACAGGTTGACGACCAGGGGTGAGCACACGCTCGACACTGACCACGAAAATGGACCCAGCCAATCTGCAACAATCATAATAAACAACGGCTCTTCAATTCCAAACTTATCTTTTCCTTTGACAGACAGACCCTCGTTTTCTTATCAGCCTAAAAACTGGAAATAGGCAGCCTCTACCCCTGAGCATAGGCATTTGGCAAGAATCTCAATCCGTAGGAACACGAAAGTAGCCAAAATATTATTGGGGTCATGGAAGCGTATTTTTGGGCATGTCAGGGAATTTTCAATTTCCTTTATCATGAAGATAAAAGAGGTTTATTGGTTCCATTTCTTTCTATTATCTCCTGCTTGCTTTGTGCCTCTAGCCTCGAGCATGGACCAGGTTACTAGAAACAGACTCGTCTGCTCAATAGTCCGCGTTCTGGAGCCGAGAGCCTTTACTTGAATGAGATTTTCTCCATTGGATTTTCACGCCGTTCCAGTTTTCACATTGGAGAAAGCAAGTAGAAATCTAAATGATGCTTTGCCACACTGAGAATAGCTCTGGTCCTGCTTCCAAATGGGACTTTCATTTCGAAGAGAGAGCAGCTCAGACTTCATGGCTATGGACACAAACGGCCGTGATTACCAATTGGAGTGGAAGGAGCTTCATAGCGGCAGTCCATTCTCTGACAGAGCACTATCCTTCCTCTTTGATTTACAGGGCTCCAGGCTAGTGATTCAGGGCTTAGACAGTGATAGCGGATTCCAGGAAGGAGCCTGGATTATGGCTTATACCTCGCAGGGGCTTTCAGGTACTTTAGGTACATGGGGCGTCTATTAGAGAACCATTACGGACATCAATGTTGGGAAGCACACGTTTGATGCATTTAGGATTTCGTTTTCGATATTTAAATAGGCCTAGAGGCACACCAGGGTAAATGCAGGCCATTTTCGACATCACATCTGGTCAGAATTCTACAATTGGCTGATATCCCAGCCCTGACTCATAACCTCGGTGTAATGTAATACAAATAATTAGGTCGCTGTTGTTGAGCGTCACCGCTAATAGGGTTAAAAGCTTGACTTGAGTGACAGCTGAAGTACAAATACAAAGGGCACATTTACACTTACATAACACAATGGGTTGATTGACGTTTACGACGAGAATTACTTATAAGAAATTCTAAGGAGCGCCTAGGTAATAGTCTGCTAAAATGAGGTAAGGCTTTAAGATGTACATCGCTACACTTATTAGTTTTCAATCGAACAAAAGCATTAGCTGCTTCAGCCAGACTTCTCAGTTGTGAACCCACCCGATCAAAATACTTTGTACACAGTACAAGTTGATTTCAAACCGCAAAATAATAAATATGGCATCTCTAAAATTTGTAATTTTTGCCGTAGTTCTGCTCGCATTTGATTGTTTTGGCACTGGTGAAGGGAAGAAGACTGGCCAAAAGCAAACTGCTAGCGGGATAACGAGTTCCTGTTCTACCGGAAGCATGGGAGCTGATTGCACGCGGATCTGTACAGAACAATACGACCCAATATGCTCCGAATGCACCGGAAAATGTGATCTAATCACGCCTAATAAGCCCAGATTTGTCGACGGTGTCTACTACGTCATCTCTGGGAATGCGTGCTCTTTCTGCGTCGATGTTTGTAAAGGAAACCTTCCTGCCAATATGGGTAAAGTCAAATTTATCACTTTGTGACAAAGTGGGAACATGCACTGAAAATATATTTAGCGCTGGCGAAAATTAGCACTGCAGTTTAATTTTAAGATTAGTCCAGAAATGGCTGCTGTTCGGCAATAGCCAAAGCTGCTTCTTCGTAAAATCAAAAATGTAAATGCCTAAAAAAGTAAACATTGGCGAATCGTACACAATTTTGTTACTTTCTTCGCAGGTTACAAATTGAAGCCCATAGCACAAGGGGATGCATTCAAAAAATCTAAATGCCAAGCCTAACTCTCAACAACGCTGGCCTATCAGCTAAACAGATTTAATATGTCGATTCCATAATCTGTCGGTATTTATCTTATATTTACTGTACATTTATTCTATTTTTTGTTACGATTTAAAGTTAAATTGTTGCTAAAAGCCGAAAAAATCGCGAATAAAATAAAAAATAAAATTAATATCAGAAACCAGAACTCAAAATCAGAAGCTGGTATAATGTAGCCGCGTTCTGGAACCTTTTGTAAGGCGAAACACGTGGCATAGAGTTGAAAGTTTGTTGCATTGTTTCTCATCTGCAGCCCTTGTCACCTATCACACAGTTTCCAAGTTTCTGTGGACCAGAAAATGAGGACACTTCCTTGTCATCCACTACTTCACGAAGGGCATAGGGGAATCCAAAGGCAGTGGGTTTCTGTATGCTGTGCAGAACACGGTGAAAGTTACTTTCTCCTCGGCGGCCTGGATGTCTAAACCCTCTGCTCTGGCATTTGGCATCCCAGGCTCATCTCTGGCACAACTTTTGAATTTTCCAAAAAGTCACTAACTATTCTTAGAATTCTACTTTCAGAGCTCTGAAAGTTTGTTTGAGACATATTTGTATTCTTGGATGCATCTTCATCTGCCGCCGTGTCATTTCTTAGCTAATGTTTGCGAGTTAATTAAATAAGTTGCAATTCCAACATTACTATGCTCTTCATTATGGTAATATATAGAACGTCTCTATTAGAAGCTCATGGGCCTTTAAAGCATTATAAACTATTACGGTAGGTTTATTTCAGAAGACCATGTTTTAATATGCGTTTGCCCTTTTTTTTAAAAAAAAAATAGAACTGATTCAATTTTAAAAACGTTTTATTATGAATCCCTTGAATATTTCCATTTAGTTTAGATTAGCTATTTGCCATTTTATTTATATTTTACTCATAAATTCAATAATAAAGGCTATTAGTTGGCAAATTATGGACAAAATTCACAGTTTGACTTACAACCTTGCCGTTCGAGATATTTTTATTTGCAACGCCACACAATAAGAATTCATTAAACAGTTCAAACTAATTAAAAATTTAAAAGTTTTGTAGCTTTTTTGTTCGGAATGTTTGGTTGGCTTAAAAGTCCAGAATTAGTATTATTAATTACTACTGATTTGATCTTTTCGTTAGTTAAGAATAGCTGTGTCTTCAAAAGGCACAACTCCGTTCGTAAATTACAGCTAATTAGATGCTGGATCGTCAAATTTCAATTATATAAAGTTCCAATGCACTTAATTATTTAGCCATCCGTTCATTTTTCCGTAATTGGCCCTCGAATTGCTCTTGAGTCGAAATATTCACTGAAGATTAGAGGTTTTTAGAGCTTGTGTTTGAGTTCTATGCAAATACACCTTTGGCTTTGGATAGAACGAGGCAAATGCCACTCGTTAAGCTTTTATTTCGCTTGGAAACCTCTTTTAGTAGCATCAAAAAATGTAGTGCTAATGCTCACTAAAAAGTGAAAGTGGAGAAAGCAGTAAAGTGGGCCAGGTAGGCTAATGACATGAACTGCCTCTGGCCCTTAGCTCATTGACGAACGAGAAGAATGTCAGAAGAAAAAAGTGAGCTGAGTTCAGATTCATTAACTCTACTTTTTCACTGACTCGAGTTTTCTGTAATTTGAGCTTACATCTCCGGCTCAGTTCCGTAATATACTAGTTTTCATCACTCTCCACATCTCTGAATAATCTTTGTGATTAGAGGAACTTTTCAGCTCAAGTTCTTAGCAGGCTTTTCATTTCCCCTAATTCCCACTCTAATGAGAACCAAATGAACTGAAATGAGAAGCAAGGCAACCAATGAAACGAGCTCAGAAAACTTTCACAACTTTCTCCGTTAAGCCCCACTTTTTATTAATATATATATATTGTGTATAGCCAGCCCCACTTTCTCCGCAAAACTAAAGTAAAGCCCCACTCCAACTGTCTCCTTAATAATGCTCACACCTATTTCAATTTAAATTCTCCACAATTCCACAACACAAAAACCCGAGCTTTTGTTAAATTAAAGTTCTCAGTGAAAGCAGAGAGCAGGGCGTTACGACTGAACATACTTTTACTTCTGTGGTTTTTGCATTGGGACCAGTCGACAGTTCCGACATTTAGTGCCCACTATTTCCATTATATGCTCACAACAAAACAGGCTCTAGATTTCACAAGGGAAAGTTATTGTGGTGGAGGCCGTTACACATATGCCATGCGGCATAGTTCTGCCTTTCTTTGCATATTTATTGCAAGTTTGGAATTGTTTGGGACTTTGGGAATATTGGGATGATTTAATGAATGTCAGGAGAGCGCTTGCTGGAGAGCAGGTGGAAAATGAACATTCGCTAGGGACTACTTTGAGTTCTACTTATGAGGCTTTGCTCGGGAACCGTCCCTTGAGGCATCGGCTCATGACTTATGGAACTAAGGGAAAATTCAGATAGGAAAGCATAATGTTCCATGAATTATCACATGGTAAATTCACACCGGTAGCAGAAGAAGCACAGAAAATCGCGTGTAATTCTACTGCTTTCACCGTTACAATAGCTTTATACATATTTATCGAATTAGCCTTACGTTGGGCGTTTGTAGGAATCCTGGAATTTGTTGGCAAGGACGATATGGAGCGCTCCGGCTGAGAGCTGAGCACCTGAGGTCGTGACATGTGCGAGGAAGGCACAGGCACAGACGATCCAGCCCCAACCTCCTTCCGGGTAGTAGTGTGAGCGGAGCGTCGCCGAGTCCAGCCGCCTCAGACCCCCCATCTGCAAATAGACCCAATTTCCATTGTATTAGTCTCCCCAAAGCATTAATCTTTCAGCGAGTGCCCGACTCCATTGAGATGACAAAGTGCGTTACTTAAGGCGCGGCTGAGACAGAAGATACACAGCCCGCAGTGCCCTCCAGCCGCCCCCCACTCGAGATAGATAAATTCAAATATTTTCATACACAAGTGGAATGGAGAGAGAATTTCATTTATTTCCGACAGCCCGCTGATAACACCGCACAAACTTTTCCCCTTGAAATATTCCTGCCTTTCTCCTCAACTTTCTCCGCTATGAATAATGAAAGCCCATTAGATACAGGCACCATAACTCAGCATTCGCTCTTCATTTGAGACCAGTCCCGTTGGTTCCAGCAGAAAGGAGACAAGGCCTTCATACATTTCCCCTAACGCCCTGGGCTAACAAGGCTCTACGCTCATACGCGGCTGTAAGTCTTCATCATGCTCTAGTCCTGCCGCCTGAGTATAAAAAAGAATTTGAAATTGCGAGCTGGCTGGAGAAAGCAGGCGACACGAAAAATCGAAGCTACTTTGCATAAATTCTCATCTGCACATTTTTGGGTCGCTCGCTTGTCAATGGTTGTTAGTCAGGTGGAAGGAGGAACTAATGTAGGGCAGAAGTCGTGCTAGCACATGCATATTTATGTATTATGTATGAAGACGGATTGGGGTCTTGGCACGATGGATTTAAAATATGCATGGGGACGAAGCAGAAGCCTCTCAACAGCTTTCTCCTCTTCGGAATTTTGATTTACGCAAAGAAAACGCCGTCTGTCTGGGCATGAAAAGAGCAATAAAGTCTCGACGGGCTCTGCATGGAGTTTGGCCGAAGCAAGAGATCCAGGATTTGCCAATATTTCATAATCAATTTACTCCATCGTTTGATCTCTCCTTTCCAAACACTTGTACAGCCTCACGCTGTATGCAAACTAATATCTCGAGCTGTACAAGGAAATCAATCATGGGGCTGTTCAAATATGCTCTTTTTCGATCAGGTTATGGCTTTAATACGGCTTCCGCAATATTCGCAAAATCCTCAACTCGGCGACATAACCAAATATTAATCATGGAGAAAGCAGGCTCTGTTTTGGTGAGTGTTCTTTGCTAAGCAACGCGCCGTGTGGCGTGCGGTTGGTAGCCTGAAACTAGACATGATGCTGTGTCTCTCCAGGGTGTCAATCACCTTTGCCACATAATACACGCCTGTAAGAAAATCCTCTCGACTTGAGAGAGAAAGTATGGAAATGGGAAACATGGAAAGAGCATCAAGAAGCCTCCCTGAACTGGGAGATGAGCATATTTCTATTTCTATCCCCATGACGCTTNAAATGGGAAACATGGAAAGAGCATCAAGAAGCCTCCCTGAACTGGGAGATGAGCATATTTCTATTTCTATCCCCATGACGCTTCACTGACACTCACATTGCCTATTCTTCGATTCCAGTGCGTCCCGCCCCCACTCCGTCATCTCCGCACCTCAGCCCAGCCACCAAGTACCACCATTGAAGCTCCGAGACAGAGAGAAGCCTCAAGTATTCAGGCACTCAACGACTCGTCGTTTCTTCGTCGAAGACGGAATAATAAGAAGGCTTTTGTGGGCCGTGTCGAGGAGTCAATTTCTTTTCTCTGCTTTCTCTTCCAAATCAACAGCCAGCTCACTATTCAAATCCTGACTTTCTTCTACAATCTCAGTTCGTGCATCCCTACACAGCTTCTTCGTATTTTCCATTCAAGTCCCTAGGCTCAGTCATAACTCATTTTTATTTATAACCACCAAAGCCCGGGCTTGTTCTATAATCGAATTTTGCTGAGGTCAGCTTTCGAACAATATTTTTGAAATCATTAATTAGACCTGTCGATGCGGGCAAGTGATTTACGGCTTAGCTTAGCTTAACTTTCTCCAGATTTCCAATTTCAGGCTTAATCGATGCACTGGGTGAAAGTGAGTTAAGACTCTCGTAAAAGTTGGGCGAGGTTAAGCGTGAGCTTTCAGTTTTTGCTGAGGTGGTTACGGGAAGTGGTGTTGATGTTTGAGCTGGTGGTAAGGAAGTTGCTGGCTTGATTTATGCTGATCGGCTCCCCCCGACCATCATCTCCCAACATCTCAGAGATGCGGAAAAGAAGCTGAGCACGACCTCGGCCTCAACGAGTCCATGGGGATCAGCCCACTTGCCAAAAACAGGGAGCACGAAGCACGAGCTCCGTTGTGCCATAGCGCACTGATGAGTACAATGCCATGGGATTCATGCGAATTTAAATTCATGGTAAAACAATTGCCGGTAGATTCTCCAAAATTTACTTGCGATTCGAAATCCGGGTACTATCAGCAGCCTGGTTCAGGAATAAACTAAGAATTGGGGCGTTGGCTGCTCCACAGGTCAAATCAGCGCGATTAGATTGCCGTCGAAGTGGAAGAGGATTTCGGAAATATTGAATCAGTGACTGATTTCGACTGGAGAGGCGTTTGAAACGAATTGGTTTGGTTGCGGAGTGGGAAGCCTCTTGAAGTGTTGGGAATTGATGCCTGAGGTTAGTGTGTCTGTTCATCCGCTCACCCGCAGGTTGGGGACGGGATGAGGCTCAGGCTTGAGTAAGCTGTGGCTCAGCCAGTGCGGGTGAGGAGAGAGCATGGCAGACAGCCAGGCGGAGAAAGTGATGATGAGTCGAATTCCAGTCTAATGAACATAAATACACGCTTTCTTTTCCCTCAGGCCTTTCTTTTCCATGGCTTAAGCCCTTCTCATTACAAGCACGGCTCGAATAGAACAGCTCAAGTTTTTCCAGTACCACCAACTGGCTTGGCAATGCATTGGAGAGACACTCCAGGTTTCGAGCTTCATCTCCGCTATTTGAACAAGTCCCTGCTGAGCCTTTAATTTAGACCAACTTCCTCATCAAACTCAACTTTTCCTTTGTCCCACCTCTTCTGGCCTTGTTAGGACTTCCAAGTCTTGGCTCAAGGGTCTCGAACATTTCGTCGTGGAAGGTTGGGAATAAGTCGTTTAAATATTTCAAATTAATTGTAAAAATAAAATATTAAAGAACGAGTAGATCACCATTGCGGATAGTGTTGGTTAGATCAAAAGATACCGAAATATTGTCAATACAAAGATGACCATCATCATGAACGGAAATTTGGAATTTTCTGCTAAACCCAGACGGCAACCAAATCACCGAGGCCCAAACGCCCCACAACGAAACTTTCACAAACTCTGAGCAACTTTCTGGAGCTACTAATACCATCTTACATTGCAGACGCATGTTTTCCGTTCACCCTTCAAGAAACTGTATCTCTGCATTCATTTCCATTGTTCTCCATCCGTCACATTCACTGTGTTTCAACTAATCAGAATACCGTAGAAAAGGCTTTGAAAACTTCACGGAAATGAGTATTGTGTTAGTGAGTGAAGAGCTACTTGTCTTTAGAATTTTTAGCTCTTCAAAAGAATTCGCTGTATCTTAAAGCGGGCTATGGATAGTAAGAGCTGTGTTAATTTTTACGAGCAGGAACATAATTGAACACTCCGTATTATGAGCGTTGTTACAACAGAGCAGGGTCCTGGCCTGGCCTCGTCCAAAGTCCTCCTGCTTTGGGAAATAATCGTAAGAATAACAACAAGCTCTTAAAACGCGGAATGGCCAAGGAGAGCTATTACTGCTTCCACTGAACTTTCTTGGAAGGGGTCAATCTTAATGCCGAGATGTACGGACGGAGTTCCGTGCAGGAAACGGCCTTCATCCGCCCACGTACAAATTGGTCTCTTTTTAATTACATGCCTGGAACTGAAACAACCTGAGCAGACATGGGTCATACCGCGGAATTTTCTGCGATCTCGGGATCGCATGGTTTTTCTTACCTGAAGCTTCAAAGCTGTATTCACTAAGCTCGGTTTTAATTCGTTATGCTATCGTGGGATCATATCGCGGATATTGCTGAACTCTTCTAGCCTGAGATTCGTTAGATGCTATACCGGTATATCAGAGATAATAATCCCGAGCTCCTCTATAATAGCACTAAAGTGAATATGGGCCAATAACGACCCAACTTATTTTTGATAACCCTGTTCTGCCTCTGCTCCCAACTTTCACTTCTGGCACACTACATTTACCGACATTTCAACACCGCAGAATTGAAGAATTTCATAAGAATAACACGGGAATTCGATACGAGTCAAAAGCTTCATGTTATTTAATCTTGGAATTCCTAAATTCGTTCTAGATTTAAATTTTACATTTGGTTTTGATTTTTGACGACGAAGTGTTTTAGCTTGCTAGATTTTGAGAGCTCCAATATCACAGATTAAAACCTGCTTTTTCTCGATTCGAAAATCATAGTATACTATACGACTATGCCTGATTAAATTTATGCCAAATTGCTATTTTAATGTGCGTCATTGGATCCGAATTCATTAATTTGTAACCAGATTAGATCGGAGAGTTTCTCACGTACCCAAGATGAGTAAATTGTTCACTATTGCCTAAATTATAATATTTGTCAACCGGCGCAGCGCAATTGACGAGTAACATTAAAAGAGCTATTCTAAGCTGTGTCCATTGTCCGGACGGCTGGACGGTCAGATTAAATGGAGACGATAAGAAATTGAGCTCATAGGAGAGTGTGCTGTGCTCTGAAGCAAAGCCTTTTTTTTGCCTGGATGCAATATGGAGGGCTTTAGCACGAGGCACTCGGTAGATCCGTGGAATGGGAATTGGGTGCTGTTGATGCTGTAATTGATCACCGGAATTGGAAACTTCACATTTCCTCTGTCCTCACATGTCGTCTCTCGTCTTTCTGCTCTGTACTTCCGTATTATTACGTTCCAGGGTCTCTAATGGGAATTCGGTGACAAGGCATCACAAACCTTCGACCTCGTTTCACTCAAATCCCAAAGTGGATCTCACACATGCTACGACCTCTTCGCCTAACTGACATATAAACAAGATTATTTTGGCACTTCTGTCA
>VNWX01003300.1:0-10500 GCA_009869905.1 Ceratophysella communis | reverse complement strand
GGTGGTCTCACAGTGCTGGACTTGTCTCATAACAGAATTCAGATCCTTAGTCTCGAGTGGCTCGGGAAACTGGAGAGTCTCAACCTGAGAAGTAACTCCATTGAAGAGCTCAGTGAAGAGGTTTTCCAGGTAATTGAGATCTAGCCAAGGCTAGTGTACAAAAATTGATGCTTCGTTGAGTTTTGCCAATTTGCATTCGTAGCACTTTGCGGGAGGCGCTGAAGCGTAGAAGCACCTGTTTATTTAATTGTGCGAAAATGAATATTCATGCTGTGCAAATATAAAGCTAGCCCCGCCATGCCAGCCATTACAGAAATTGACATTTCTAAGTACACACCAAAACTTGCTCTAAAGTTTGTCTATCAGAAAAAAAGTCATGTATAATTCAAAGCAAGCCAACTAGCCTTGTCTTGAGTTGACGAAAATTAAGCAATAGAAATCTTAAGTTCTGTCGAGAACTTATTAAATAAGACTTTCTCTTCTTGAATATAACTTAATTTCTCGACTTCCACTCATCCCCAGCTACTTCTGAGTAGTCGTGGAAGTTTTGAGAAAGTCCTATCAGCCGTCAACTCATCAGCCGCGACACTTTTCAACCAAAAGCCAACTTTCACTTTTACTTGTGAAATATTGAAGCAAGGCAGAAAGTCACAAAGTAGAATCCATCGACCCTACCACCACTCCTGCTTCTCACTCCACCAGGCTCACACCAATAGTACTGTCTACTGTAGTCTATTGCTAAAATTAACATTCAAACTTTCCTTTTCAACTTTCCATTCACTCCTTTCTATGATAAATGAGGGTACGGGTGGTGAAACTCAAAATTGATACACTTTCTCCAGAAGCAGCGGATGGATTACACTAAAGAGAAATCAAAAAGTCGGAAATCATTTGAAATTCATAACTGGGGGAACTATGGGGGAATGAAAGTGGTTTGTGGGTGTCGATTTCATGTAATCTGTAGGCTCTCCGACAATTTCATACTGGACAAAAAGGCTTATGGCATTTAACCTGAAGTTGTCTGCTACAAAGATAATTACGAGCATGCTATGAAAACGACCGCTAACCATGATGAACCCCTGCACTCCAACTGACGTATAACCTGCCAATCGCATAGCGTAGCCTTCTGAATACGAAATAGTGCAAGTCCTACGTACATACATCGTTTACATAACCCCCATTTCGAAATGAAAAATGAAAGTCGAGCAAAGAGCGCAACAAGAATTTTAAGACTTTTCTCTTAAAGCCGCTTATGCTAAGCCATCAACTTTCTTTTTCTGGGAAGCTCTCAAAGGAGAATATTATTAAAACTCATCCATCAGAAGAAAGAGCCCTGCCTGTTCCCGGATGCCCTTGCATCCAGAGAAGCAGAGAACCATTTCTCCGCTGAACTTGAGCTCCTCGAAAGACAAGTCAGTCGTAGATTTTCTCCTAACTTTCATTTCCGGGGAACAATACTTACGAGGCGAGGGAGGCTCTCCAGAAAAAAAAACTTTGACTGCAATCGGGCAGAAATGGACGTTGGTCAAGTCTCGTTTTCGAGAACTAGACAGAGTTATAAAGTAAACAGTCATCTTTCTTTCTCGCATTTGTACTTGGATGAACTTATGATCATGAATCCCCAAGCACCGCCCATCCGACCAAAGTCACGAGCTCATATTTATCCAAGCTCAGGAGCATAACTCTGTGGACACAATGGCTCAAGAAAAAAAAAAAGAGAAAGTCAAGAACCACTTTCTCCGTTTCTTATGAATTTCCGAATGGGTTCTACGGCGAAACATAGCGGTCTTTTTATTCTAGAACTGCCTGTACACTGAAAACCGGCTTTTACAAATCCCCACACACATTTTACGTACCTACGCCATACAAATTTCAAATAAAGAAAATTCGATAATTCTGAAAATCACGAATGTCCAGATCTTTAGTCCTGGTTCAGAATCTCAGCCCAGAAACAAATATATTAACGCATCGAAGAGACTCTCTCCCTTTCTAAAACTGATGCTCAAATATTGACACATAGTCCCAATGCGTCTAGAGCAGAACGGATTCATTTTCCTGCCTCGTATATTTAATACCATTGCGTTCTAACTGAAGCCCGGGTGTTTCTGTCTTTCCAGCCTCTCCGCTCCCTGCACTACATCAATCTGGACAGTAATCGCTTGACCAGACTAAGCCCGAACTTATTCGCCAACCTCCCAGCCCTCGCCCACCTCATCATTTCCGCTAACCCACTCCGCCTCGACCCGGGCTTTCTCTTCAACTCCCGCACGCAGTTCATTGATGTGTCCCACGTCGGGCTCACCAGCGTCCCACCAAGTCTCTCCACCACAGTCCGAGACCTTCGTCTCAATGATAACAAGCTGAAGNAGTTCATTGATGTGTCCCACGTCGGGCTCACCAGCGTCCCACCAAGTCTCTCCACCACAGTCCGAGACCTTCGTCTCAATGATAACAAGCTGAAGTGGATTCAAGAAACGGACTTTGAGAGCTATCCTAATGTGGGACTTCTCGTTTTGGATGAAAATCAAATTGAGAAGATTGAGGATGATGCGCTGGGACGGCTTGAGTTTCTTACGGGACTTTGGCTTAATGGAAACAAGTAAGTAGTCTTGAATTATTGGCTCGTGGAATGGTGCATTTGAAATTCAGCATATTGCGGTTAAAATTTGGTAAAGACGAAACGTTCCAGTGCACAAATACCGAAAAAGAATACCAATTGCTATCTATCTTTTACCAGAATTTTACAATATGCAGTACAGTCCGAAACAATGCGTCGTAACTTTCCCTGAGCAAACTGCTCGGCCCTGAAGAGTGATAAAAACCCTTCCCCGAGACAAATACGTCTGTTTCTCTGTGTATGTTTCCAATTACATTTACACTTGATTGATTGTTGGGATGTAAAAATGCCATAAAATAAGATTTATATTCAATCCAAAGTGACTTTAACGTGACAAGGCGTCAACAGGGCAGAAGACACCCCCACCAGCGAGTAGTCCAACAACTTCCTGACACCAGATTAAAAAGTTGAGCTAGACAGAGTCCAGGGAAACATGAAGACGGTCGTAAAATGAGATACATCGCCAAGGCCCAGACCACGAGGTCCTAGCACTCCGCAGTAGAAAGAAAACATTAGGAAACAAAGAGCCAAACGAGAAAAAAACGCGACTTTCTTCTCTGCACTGAAAATGTCAGGCAATACAATTTGACAGAGCAATCAAAACGGAACAATGGGGCGGTGGAATTACGCTCTTTTCAGGCCTGTTGAAATTCATTCCGAATTCTTCATATACCAGAAACCAGACCATACTCCAGACCTCTAACAACTTCCTGACACCAGATTAAAAAGTTGAGCTAGACAGAGTCCAGGGAAACATGAAGACGGTCGTAAAATGAGATACATCGCCAAGGCCCAGACCACTAGGCTCTGTAGCATTACCCAGTAGAAAGAAAACATTAGGAAACAAAGAGCCAAACGAGAAAAAAATGCGACTTTCTGCTCCGCACTGAAAATGTCAGGCAATACAATTTGACAGAGCAATCAAAACGGAACAATGGGGCGGCGGAATTACGCTCTTTTCAGGCCTGTTGAAATTCATTCCGAATTCTTCATATACCAGAAACCAGACCATACTCCAGACCTCAATTCCAATTCCCAATGAATTTGTCAATCATTTATACTTTTACATTGGATTGGATCTGGAGCGGGGGTTTCATAAAAACAGTAGAAAAGTATACGGTATTAGAAATGGGATTGGATTTCTTAGTTTATTTAGCCGGAAGTGATACGACAATTCGTCGGGTGCTTCGGTTTGTGTATCAAAAACTTTTGTTATAACGAAAACCCTGAGGATTTAAATTATACTGAATTAATTAGCTCATGTATGCAATGCACTGTAAATAACCGAGATTCACGTGAACTCGCCTTCGGCCGAATTGTCGAGACCCCGAGCCTCCAGAACGAATCTTCAATTAAAATGTATGTATCACTGCGGTAGTGCGCTGGAAAGGGCATGGTCTCGGAACACGATGGAGACAGTTTCATTCAGATATTCTTTCGAAAAGACTCCCTAATGCACCGTAGATAACCACTCTATCGTAATGTCCAATTATAGCACCCATTCCATCCTGTCGTTTTTTTTCTTCTTCTCTGGGGTCTCACACAAAACTTTCACCAACTCAACTCCATGAACCCTCTATCCTATTTCTTTTCATATCAGAGTTACCGTTATCTCAAGTCCAGGGTTGGGAAGTCCGAACTACATACATGTGACATGGAGGAGATTCAACTGCAAATTTTCAGTTTACGCTTGCGACCAAATTAAATTTATTATTTAATCTTAAAAAATGGCGTTTTGTTTCATCAAAATAATTATAAAAAATTCTACAAATGCTGTAACGGAGTAACGCAGTCAGCTTCAGCTGTAGCGCGCTCAACCCTGAGTACCCCGACCCTCAAGGTGAATAGTGTTTTCACATCCACATTATGAACGCTCCGCTGTTCCTGTCTCCCGCTTCCAAAATCTTTCAATTTGAAAATCTCAAGCCTTTGATAGAATTTTGAGCCGATTAAGCACGCTCGTTGCACTTGGAGTAAATTAGCAATTCTCACAAACACCGTATCAGCTACAAATTAGATAAATTCAGGTGATGCTAGAGTTGTCGTCGACATAGGCTTAATCCGGAATTCCCTGGAACCCTCGTCCTCCATCATAGAATGTGTAGTTTGTGTGGCTGAGGAGAATAGGAAGAAGTGTAAAACTTCCTGCTTCTTCCCTTCCGCCCAGTTCCCATTACTCCACAAACGTTAAACATAAACTAAACTACATTTACAACTTTCTTCCGACTCCTATTCTTAAACTCAAAAAAAAAACTCTTAACTTTTTGAACTGAGGATGTACAGTAGGGTCTTCTGCTCTTCCCTTCCCACCATTGTGTTCGCCAGAAGGAGTACACAAATACTCAATGTAAAAACTTTCCCGTCTTTTCAGCATTAAATATGGTCTCCACCCGTAGGTTCTCAGAAAAATGAAGGAAAATTTAGAATTCAGCATCTGCGGGAGAACTCAAACTTAAGTCAAGTTTCTTCAAGCGAAGAATATCATATAATCCAGAATTCCCAAGTGGTCACAAGTCGTTACAGGTCAATTGGGTTGGGGTCAATCGCGTGTGGCAACTCAAAAATCTGAAATTTCACTGATTTCTTGAGATCCTTGAAGTTCAATCATTAACCTTGTCATATTTTTCGGTTTCCAGATTATCCCGAATTCCACAAAACCTACCCGCATCCCTCAAAAGTCTTCAGCTAGAAGAAAACCTTATCACGACCCTGAATCAGAGTGACTTTCTCCCGCTGAGAAACCTGGAAACTCTGAACTTGCATGGGAATGGGCTGAGTTCCCTGGAGCCCCTCGTCTTCGCCCCACTCATTCGACTCCGTACCCTCGTCCTCCGCTCCAACTCTATCGAGGTGATTTACAAGGAGTCCTTCAATAACCTCACTGCCCTCGAAATCCTGGACCTGTCTCAAAATCCACTAAAGGTCATCGTCAATGGAGCTTTCAGTCCGCTTTCCCACCTCAGCGTCCTGCATCTCGCCAGATTGGTCGAAAAGGACATTTCCCTGGATTGTGGGAGTGTTCTCGGGACTCAGCCGAGTTCAGATCCTTGACCTGTGTGATTCGAAGTACTTGACGCAGAGACTTGTGAGTGAGCAAGGGTTGGGAGCCTTCAAGGCTCTGAGAGAACTGAACCTGGAGCGCTGTGAGCTTCCAGACTCTAAATTGTTGTGTGACCAATTAAGTGAGCTGACCCAGCTTCGAGTGGTGAAAGGAGCTGGGAACGGGTTTAGCAATGGAAGCCGGGACGGGGCTAATGCCTGGATGGCTTCCACTTTCACTTTCTCCCGGCTCTGTCCAGAAACGCCGGGCAGTTCTGGAATCCTGCAGGAAAGAACCGAGTCCGAAAAAGTGTCCTTAACTTTAACTACGCCCGTTTCCACGTCCCAAAGCCAGCACTTGGCTCGAAATGAGGCTTCCACGACCAGTGGACACGAAACAGCCGCTCCAGACAAAAGTACGAGTAAAATGGTAAGTGAGACTTTCATGGCGTTTCTTCTGTGCACTACACGAGAAAAGCAGACCCTCTATTCAATTTCCTTTATATTAATGACATGGTAAACTTAAGCTGGCAGCTGGCCCATTCAACGTAATCCCTGAATATCTACGTTAGAAATTAGAAATAATAATAATACTTGGGCAAGCAACTGGCTCAGGCTCTAGTGCCCCAATTAATTCCGACTCTCAGGCCAGCCAGCAATGAAAGCATTTACGGAATTCTCATTATACTTACGAGCAAACTCAAGCCAGTTCAGTCATCCATGCAGCAAACGGCTGGAAATTAATAGAATCCTCCAATACTGCTTCTCCTAAGCCCTGTCAACTGCAATCGTCTTGGACTGCTTGTTCGTACAGAGAGAGAGCCAGTGAATGGGAATGTGACACCCCGAGTTTATTTTTATTGGTTAGTAAAAGGTACATTCGGCTCCCTATTACACTTCCAATGGAAACATTGTTAAAAGATATTAGAATTTAGGAGAAAACTCTTCCATTGTCATTGGATGGGCTTGTAATTTAGACGCCAGTTGGACACATTCCACAGCCTCGGCCTTTACAAGCTCTTTTATAGAGTTACCAAGTGAAAGTGAGGGGGGCCTGCTTTGCCATCAATTGGGCCTCTTTCATTTGGGGTTCATGCAATGCAAATGGAACCACTTCCGAGCATACTACTTAACACTAATTCGCTACTGTAATTTTGCGTCTAATTTAATTTTAAAATTATTTTAGATGGCACAAACGAAGCCGAGACCAAATTTCCTCCTGCAAATGACGCTCACCATCCCGCACCCCGTCTTGATCCCTTCTAAATCCCTATACATTGTAATTTAACGAGATTAGGAGGTCCAGAACTGTATGGGCTCAGAATAGAAATGGACCACAATGTTTGTGTTGAATCTAATTAGGATTTTACTTGAAAGAGCGTTTCTTTTGCTGGTTCTCATGCATTATACATAGTAGAGAGCCACGAGATAGCCAGAACTCCTGTTCGTTTTCAAGAGAGCCCAGTCAGGATTTATACGTGGAAGTCGGGGGTGTGACACAAATGGGGAGTGATATTCATCTTAATTCCATGGCCGTCCTTAAATAAAAATTTATAAGAAAAATCCCCAAGCGTGATAAGATGAATGGCTCCGTGGCTCCGAGTCCTTATGGTGTGACACAAATGGGGAGTGATATTCATCTTAATTCCATGGCCGTCCTTAAATAAAAATTTATAAGAAAAATCCCCAAGCGTGATAAGATGAATGGCTCCGAGTCCTTACTTACACATATTAGACGCGTTTAAGAGGCACTTGAAAAACTCTTATAAGGCACTGGGCTACAGGAGAATAATCAATAGCAGAGCGCCGCTCTACATTAGCAATAGATAGGACTGGGTGTGAGAACTCGGCTTCAACTTCAAAGTCAAGTCGTTATCAATTGCTAGCTAAATCATTAGTGAATTCAGGGCGTGTGCTTGGACTAGCTCAGAGCCTTAGCCGTCTAACCCGGTTATGCAAAGCTTTTACAAAGTTCCAATTAGCGTCATTTCCACTTTCAGGCCTTGAGAAGAAAATGGGGCTTCTGCACTGCATAACTTTGTTTCAGAAATGCTCTGAATTTTGAATATTAGAGCTTATAAAACCTGCCAGACTTTCACTAACTTTCTCCCACGAAGTTACTCTGAACTTATCTTTAATAGTTAACGAAACAGGCATGCCAGAACCCTTAATAAACACATAGGGATTCCAGAGACAAGAATTCTGTCCAAGATTCCTCGGTTCCTTATGGTAAACATACATAGGTAACGCATGTTATTCGAAATGCATAGCCAGAAACCCGCATGAACCGCACAGGCTAACAAGACTCAAGCTGTATTACACATTAGGCATATTTCCTGGTGAAAGCGAGCCGAGTTTCAACGAGATTTCTCAGTAGCTGGATATTTGCATATAAATCATGACCAGATCATCAAAAAGAGCAGAAGCAGAGCATATTTTCGAGTCATTCCTAAGTCGTAATTCATTTATTTCTGTTCCACAGCTGGAGCCCACATCTACCTCTTCGTACTTTGAAGACAGGGTGAGTCAGACAAATGAAGACGTTCGGCTCAAAGCAGCGGCCGAGGCTCAGGATCGAGATGAACAACAGCAGCGGGAACCAGGATCGATTGATGGATTTCCGCCGCCCGACCTCTCCGCCCAGCAGCACCAGTCCCAACCCCAACCACAGACCCAACATCATCATGATTTAGCCAAAGGGAGTTTCAATGTGAGTTACTTTCACTCTACCCTGCTTTTCTTTGGCCAAAGGTTCTAGGTCATTTGAGCTGATCAATCTAAAACATATCGTTAGGACTGTCGGCGTTATTTTACGTTACAATACGCACATTTTCATGGACGGCTGTCGAGACTGTAGCGGCCGAGGCTCAGGATCGAGATGAACAACAGCAGCGGGAACCAGGATCGATTGATGGATTTCCGCCGCCCGACCTCTCCGCCCAGCAGCACCAGTCCCAACCACAGACCCAACATCATCATGATTTCGCCAAAGGGAGTTTCAATGTGAGTTACTTTCACTCTACCCTGCTTTTCTTTTGCCAAAGGTTCTAGGTCATTTGAGCTGATCAATCTAAAGCATATCGTTAGGACAGTCCGCGTTATTTTACGTTACAATACGCACATTTTCATGGACGGCTGTCGAGACTGAGCAACCAAATAGACGAAAACAACCTCGATCGAACTGACCGTGTGCTCTCGCCTGAGAACCCTTGTCCTATCCTATCACCTACGCATCTCCACGATCTTCCCTTAATTCTTTAGGACCCACCACACGACGCCGCGCGGTGAGACTGAGCAAAAAAAATGAACTCGTTCATCTCGAACACGAATCCAGTTTGTTAGGACTTTCTCCGTCTCACTTGCACTTGTGTGTATGGAACTGCGGAGCATCGCAGACGAGGCGTTATAACCTTATCTCCAGGCTTCAGCTGGCAGGAGTGTCGAGTTCTTTCCCCCATCTCATGAATGTCAGTTCCTAATTCGATATGAATTCTGGGTTTTGAGGGGGATGAGAAAATCCTTTCGCTTCGTTAAACTATATATTAGCTAAGGGACTCTCCACTCATGTCAGAATAACGGGAATGAGCTTCGTTGCCTTTGCTCCGGCTTCAATCTAGAGATCTAATCAAACAGGAAAAGAGACTATTACAAACTAATAAAGTAAACATAATCTCTTCGTCAACCTGCTTCGAAGAATTCTTTGAAAGATAGATGAGGCTCCTCTCTGTGGGCGAAATTTAAATTAAAATATCAGACTCGTATCTCATACAAACAATTCTGTACCTTCAAAGTTAGCAAATACCTGAAGTTAGTAGCCAAATAGAAAAAATGGGATTCTGGATATCAAATGAAACATGAAACAACATTTCCGGCTCCCCTCTTGGCAAAGACGAATCAAAAGCAAACTGAAAATCAATCTGTTCCGTTATCCACTTTGGAAAAATTTCCCTACTATTGACTTATAAAGCTCAAGAAGGGAGGATGCACGATGCACCAATATTCAAGATTAGCCCTCTTCTTTCAGGGATTCCGGTGAAAGATACTGCAGCAAGTATCTACGGCGCCGCTAAGAATGTATTACTTACTCACCTTAATTTTAAATGAACTAGTCGTAGCTTTGAATTTCCGTACTGCAAAGAAATATATTCGACGCCAGAAATGCATTTAATAGGTGCGTAGCGTACCAAATAAAACAACTTTAATTTTTATATTTTAAATATAAAGTGCGAATCTTTCAAAACTTCAAAACGGCAAATCGCATATTTCACTTATAACACCCTGTACATTCCCTGAACTCAATATCAATATCTCAACGGAAACAGAATTCAAATAAAGCATATTAAATAAATCCACCCCGTCGCGCCGAGCAGAGTATTCCTTTCGCTCTCGCTTCGCCACGACAAATCATTGCATTCATGCTTCGTGTCTCGTATACAAATAGCAGGAGTCCAGCGGCTCAGCTCGACAGGATAAGTTCCCTTTGATTTGAGGCTTGAGGCAATAAAGCGAGATCAATCAGGAGAAAAAAAATGCAACCTTTTTTCCCTCGAACGTCTGTGAGACTTTCATACGGAAACGGAGCCTTTCATTCATTCCACTTTCACCCGGTGTGCCTTTTTATTTGGAGCTAGGATGATTCGTGTCCGTGAATTTGACTGCCTGGGCAATTGGCATTGATAAGTGGAATTTCCATGTTACAAGAAATTGTCGATTGCAGCTTTGCTTAGCAATTGGCGAGCAAAAGTGCAAATAATTTTTCTTCATCGCCAGCAAACGCTAAAAATCGAACTACATATTCGTCCAAACCCTCAAACAAAAATAGAATGACCGATATAAAATAAATA
>VNWX01003299.1:0-10501 GCA_009869905.1 Ceratophysella communis | reverse complement strand
TTCGGAGCTCATGGCGTTTCTATTGAGAACCATACTTACGGATGCAATCATGTACAGACCATTTAGTATTATTCCATTGACGTCTCCGCTTGTTAGTATGCTAGGAAAATACGCGAGCTTATATGCGATAGTGAAATAAATAAGATATAATATCATTTTGTTACATATCTGGAATCTATTCCGTTTAGAAGACAGCTTTCCATGGAACCAGTCCATTGGAATTGTGAAAGACTTGCAACAATATTTAAAAACAATGCCCACTATTCTCAGTTCAAGTTGAGTGAGCATATTTATAACGTTGTAGCTACCTGAGCTAGATATGCACAGCAACTAGTTTGTCTGGAGAGGATGTTAGAGTTTAATATATTTCGTACGAAGGTATCAATTACTTTAATCTCCAGATGTGGGCATATAATTTAAAACGTTATCTAGTAATTTACCAAGGTCAGTTTAATGATGCGTTTGAACAAAAGCACCTTATTTTGAATGTAGCTGTTTCTTTTAGTAAAGGTAACTGTTTAAATTTAGGCTTTCCCGTTTGAATTCAATAGCACGATAATTGATTGACTACAATTTTCATATATTTGTGCAATGGACCTAATATTATCTGTAGTATGCATAAGCACAATTCATTCATTAAAAATACAATTACGGCTACGGGCTACGAGCAGATATTGCTTTCCCCTTCAATATTGATTTAATGAGCAAGAATGAACTAAATAACAGACAATCATTAGTAAAGCGATCTTTTGAGCTGACTAACTCGAGGAGGTCAGTGTACCTTCTAGAACTTTCCCTAATTCTCTTATTACTGTATTGTACGGTTGATTTACCAATATACTGTCTGTGAAATGTGCTATACAATTTTGCAGAAAGTACACCTTATCTATTGTACAGTACTTCTTAATAAATTGCAGATTGAACAGTTTATTTTTAACTCAAGTACGCATACCTCTATTCTATACTAAGCGAACAAAATAATTTCGACTTAAACTAACCGACGATGGACATGTGGTAAACATTTTTATTGGTATAGATAAGAACACATTTCAAAATCGGTGTAAACACAAGCTTGTTTGCATTCAAAATACAAATTTTTTTAAATGGTTTGTGAATGCAAAATAAATTGATTAGCAATATTAAAATTCAAAAACACGGTCGCCTCTTGCCGTCTTGCAACAGGGGGTCTTCACATTAATATTTTATTCAATTACTGCGTTCAGCCTTGAATCTAACTATTTCAAACTACGAGTTCAGGGTTCAATGGAACTTTTCACATTGTCAATTTTTATTTTGAATTTAAATTTCACATAGAAGCACTACAAAATAATCACAGCTTCATATCATTGACAAATCATTTCCGCATCTGACTTCCGTTTGCTCTTAAATTTTACAGTATAATCTATTTTTAAATATATGGTTTTAGAATATATTCAATGTTTACACGTAGGATTGATTGTCATGTCTTGGAAGTGTACAAACACAATACCAAAATAACACCAAAGTACCCTTCGTGATTGTCATGAGGAATTCTTGCATTTCACGTCTTGTTGTTTTGTTAGCGTCTTCCGTGGTAGTACTTGGTCCTGTCTGCATAGATTAGGGATTTTCAGCAGCATTGTCCTGTCCTTTACAATACAGCCTTCATTCTGTAAATGCTTATTTTAGTCCTTTTCCGTATCAGAGACAAGATGTAAGTTTTCTTGAGGTGCAAGGCTAAGGGCTCACCTGAACCAAAAGTTATTTTTATGCTATTCCAAACTCATCATGAAGGAATGATGCTGTTTCTAGGGATCATGTTAGTTTCTATTTGGTATGAGGACTGGCTAAGTTAGGATCTGATTCAGGAGACGAGAATAGGCTGGCAGCTATATTCAGTTTCCGGTCCTGGAAATGCAATTCGTAAGTGAGCATATATTATTAACTCCATTAAATCATTTAAATAATTTGAGCGATCGTGGTTCATGGCTTTCCGGTCTGCTGAAACTGCTGAAATTGCACCAAACCTCGCTTGCTTTCAGTTTTCAATCAAATCCGGGACTAAAATTGTACCATTTAAAAAAAAAAAAAAAAAAAAAATCCATTTGTGCTTAGATTTCAGATTAAATTTATATCGTTTTGATGTTGAATGCTAATAATGTGTATTTTTTAGTTTCAGTCCGTGTTGTTGTTGATTCTCGGGGTTACCGAAGGACATGGACTTGACTTCCCTCAAGTTTCCTACTACGGCCCATTAATCCAACCGAATTTACAGCTGCAGCACAACGTAGGCAGCGGTATTCATCAGCATCAGCAGCTACATCCGCCAACTTTTCAGCAAAAAGCATATAATCCCGTTCCCGAAATACTTCATTTGCCTCAAATTCAACCTCAAGGTTACAGTTCTCCTATAATTTATCTTCCGCATCAACAAGATTATGGCATTTTCGTGACTCAGCATCAAGAATCAAGTTCAGTGTACCCACCCGCCCAGCAGCATCATGTTTTGCCACCTATACATAATTACGGTACAATTGTGTTTCAGCAGCCAAGCTCTCACTTTCAGCAAAATCATGGACAGCACCCTGCGCATCAACAACAAGGATTTGCTTATCAAATGTCGCAACAGAATAACGGTAGTCCATCGGTGCAACAGCCGCGTCCTTTCTCGCAGCAGGGTTATAACAGACCCTCCAATTCACACATGGTATTATCTGGAAATTACCGACAAATGTTAGGGACGCATTTCCGTTATGGTCAGCACACAAGTACACAACCAAACGACGCCCAAACAATGCCACAAATTCGTTCCGAACACACGCAGCAACCTTCATCGGCTGACTTGCGGCAAATGGGAGGAATAACGAATAAAAACAACCATCAAACATTTCCACCACCGCAGCGAATTGCAACTACACAGGCAGGGTATATAGAGCACCCATCATCGGTATCCCCTTCTAACCAGCAACAAACCATAAGTGGCCCACCGGTTTACCCTCATGAAGCATCATCTGCCGGTTACATCCATACTTCAGAAGTTTCACAGTTTGACTATGGCCGTCCACCTGTATCAACATCGACTACTGGTCAACAGCAGGAGCTCAAATCACTAGGATCAGAGCATGACCAGCGAAGTACGGTTCAATCAAATAATATGCAACCCATTGAAACGATACTTTCTGATTACGGACAGCACCATTCCTTAACGTCTGGTAATCTGAAGCAAACTCCACCACCTCAAACTCAGACGCATCCCTTGAGTGCACCTCAGTTCCAACCACAGCCATTGTCACGCGGCTACGGCCAGCAAAGTTTGTCACAGTCTGGGAGCGCAAGACATCCCGCAGGACCAACTTCCGGTCATGAACAACAAATGGCGACCTTAACTGGTGACATTCGTATTGCTTTACCCATGATCATGCACAGTCAGCTAGCGCCGTCCGTTTTCGGTAACATGGAACAAACCACAAAAGCTTCATCCGGTTATGGTCAACAAAATGAAGCGCCGTCCAACAACCTGCTGCCAACGCTAGAGACACCGTCTGGTTATGACCAGCAGCATTCATCACCGTCTAGAAATTTGCTACAAACGCTAGGAGCTCCGTCCGCTGATGCCCTGCAAATTTTAGTGCGTGATGGGGATGTGCAAGATTCCAATTCTGAGCATTCCGATTACACCCAGCTGTCACCATCGGTATCAGAATCGAATAAGGGCCAAACCCCAGCAGTAGTATCCACGAAGAGCCAGGAAACTTCAGCATCGTTTGGTTCCGTGGAGCAAGCCTCAGCTGAGGTGTCCCATTACGAACGGCCTCATCCAGCCGGAAACGGTAACGACACATCAGAAGCAGGTCCACCCAATGTGTCCATTCGCAGCTTCGAACAAATTAGTGGTGGAAGCGAGGAAAATAATTATCAGTAAGTCAGCAACAAATATAGGTATGTATATTTATAATGCCAGATGGTAGAAGGATATAAGTTCAGTATTTTTCACTCTCACACTAAAAATCAGATTTTCGTCAGCCCACGGAATTAGCCAATCGGATTTCACCAGTTTTACTGAAGACAAGGGCCTTGTGAAGCAGGGAAGCTACAGCTACAGCAGTCCGGAAGGTGTACCCATCAAATTAAACTGGTTCGCCGATTCAAATGGATTCCATCCAGAAGGCGATCATCTCCCCACATCCCCACCAATGCCCGCCGAAATCGCCGCAACAATGCACCTCCATCATCCCAAGTTTGATCAAAAGTATCAGAAGCATATTGCATCGATACCACTGCAGTCATCCCCAATTACTGAGGAAGCCCAGACTTATAACCAGTCAATTTCCTCGAAACTCGTTCGAACTCCGTCTCCTCTCCCATATCCATCTTTTCCGTTATTACCACCGATTAAGGACCAGGGTGTTCCAGCTATTGATGACATGCTGGTTTCTGTTCAGCGGTATGAACCCGATCTTGAAGTACAGCCGCATGCTGAGCTCGAAAGCTCTACTCCTGAACAAAGCCATATTCAGCAGGTAACAAATCCGGCTAATTCGACGGTAGCATCGTCCGAGCAGCCTGGAATCGAATCTCATGACGAAGCCGCTCAAATGAAGCCCATCATGCCATTTCAAGCAGCTTTCGATCCAGCAGTTGGTTACGGAGATGCGACGCCTTTGACCCATAACCAATTAGACACTGCACCTGGTGACGAACAGGCATCACCAGTTGCTTTCAATCAACCAGCTATTTTGGGCCAATCACAAGCGACAATAGCTCCCCAAGTCACCCAATCAACACATACAAACCTTGAACCACCAGGCACGACTTACGGCCAACCAGAACCCCTGCCTTCGAACCTGACGACTCGACCAGAAATTGTCCAGCAAGACTTATTAGTATCCACAACCGTCCCAACCTTGAGTCCCACAAAATCTCCCACTGCATTTTTGTATGACCAACGTCGTAGTACATCACGAGCTGGAAGATCTTACACCTTGAGGAAACCGAAATCCATGGCTGTTTCTGATTCAGTACAATCGGACCAAGCTGCTCCATCAAGTCGAATAGTGAAAAAGGAGGGAAATTTAGGATGCTAATTCCTCAGATAATAACTGCTGCACCTAATGTTTTCTATTTGCTCAAGCTCCTGTCTCGGTTTTAAGTTAAAGGGCAGCCGAATCCTTTTTCATTTACTGTACGAAATGTTTCTAGGAATAGTTCAGCGTATATTTTTTATAATAAAACGACATTGTAATATTTTAGGCAATTTGACGACTTCATCTTCAAATTTTAAGTATCCATAAGATTGGACAACATGATACGATTACGAAGCGAACCATAATAAGTTAAAAGAAAATGTAAATGGGTAGGTAATATATTTGCCACTTGACCCACTCCACGAGTCCGTGCCGCTCATCGTAAGAACATGTATTTATCGTAAATGCATCAGTGCATTTAATGAAGCGCACAGGTATTTACTTTCAATGTCAAATCTTAAAATAGCCAGATAAGACCTTCGACAGCTCAGGTAGACCCAAAATTTGACCTCGAAGGTGCTTGGCTTTTGATTTTCATTTCAAGCCTCAAAATCTCAAATCTCAAAGAGGTAGTAGATCGACCTAAGGACTCGACCTTCCTCTCAAGATATACTCTTGTTCAAGTTCAGCGCTTTTCAGATGCCCCTTTGTTTTTAATTTCAGTAAAAATACTTTCCGATTCCGTGTACAAATCAGGTCTATTTTGAACGGTTGAAGAGTCCAACATACTATCAGTAGGACCGGCCTGTGAATCCTACACGCAACCAACAGTATCAGCTGATGAGTCCTACTTGCCACCAGCATTACTAGTCCAGGAATCATATGTGTCACCAGTATTACGTACCGATAAGTATTACGTACAACCAGCAGCAGGATCCAGTGATTTGTACGGGCAAACATAAAAAAAGGTCCATGAATCCTACGTGCCACCGGCTGCACCGGTGGAAGAATCATACGTGCTACTGAAAAAACCGGCTGATGAATCCTACGCGCAACCAGCACCTCACACAAAACTTTATGTTTTGGTCGTTCAATCCAATCTACCCCCAACACCAGGTGGAGACCGCAACGTAGGAAATGTAAGTTTAAACTGAATTAAGGAATTTTATTTAACACCGATTCTACGTACTTCCTACCTATTAATATCGTATTTGGAAAAACCGAAAGGGACAAGATAACGAGGGCACAAAACAATCAGTATTTTAGCCAAAATTTAGGTAGCTTAGTAAAGATTGACTGAATATCTTACAATATTATCGTGTTTTTATTGTGTTGAATTAGGTTACGGCGTAAGTTTCGCCGTGATATTAAGTAGACCAAATTTAGGCGTCATCTTGTTTTTAACAGACTGTGGCTTCACGTTTGAAGGCAGAAGAATTTTCTTGTGAAATTGACGCTTCGGCGTTCGCGTTTCCGAGTGAATCAGCACAAAGTCGTTAGTAATTTTCAAACGCAATTCTTCAGCCTTGAAATCCCCGACATTGATTTCGACCTACATCAAATCACAATACATGGTTAAGTCAGTTTTAGTCAAATTATAGGTTTTATTTATAGAAACTCTGACGGGCCACTTCCACTTACTTCAAATTTCTTGCCATCAAGTTTGGCAGATTGTTCCGTAATATCTTCACATTTTGCAGCAAGCTCTTCAACTTCCTTTGGATCTTCCACAATCTGCGACTTGATCCAACAGTACGTGACAGGCTCGTTAACCGCAGTTGGGGCCTTAACGGGGACCTTTGGTGCTGGTGGAGCTGGAGCAGGGGCTTCCTTCTTTTTCTCTGGCTCTTTTGGACTTGCGTCCACTTGAAGAACTCCATTCTTCTTGAGAAGACCTCGGAAGCTGCATTGGGTCAATTCCATCTGGGATCAAGTACTTCTTATGAATCTCCTTAGGTGGATGCTCAATATCGTAGTGAGCCATGGCTTGAACGGCAAACACCTTCTCGTTTTCAGACACGCTGACTTTTATGTCTTCTACGCGATGGCCGCCCATGTCCAAGTTCAACTGCCGAAAAAATTAATAAATGAATTTGTAGATTGTGTTTGATGCTCAGCATTTTATATGTTAAATTAGGTTTACGTTAATCTTACGTTAAGTTTGCCATCGCTAAGATCCAAGTCCTTCGTACAATCTTCATACTTCTTGTCATTGACCAGCTTAAGCCCATCCGCCATTGACAACAGAGTTATTTCGATTTGGATGTCTGCCGAATAAGTGTGAATCGTAGTTTTGATCGTCGTTTGTTGAGTTCTTGTTTCTTCCGTGACAATAGCCTTCACGGTTTTTTCCTTCTGCTGAATTGGAGCTTGAATTCGAAGAACTCCATTTTTATTCATTAAGACCTTGATAGTATTAGGTAGAACATCTGGAGGAAAGTCGATTTCCTCGTTGAATTCAATAGTTTCTTCTTCCGTCTCGTGACAGCCATCCAGCACAACTGCAGTGTCAGTGATTTTGACCTTAATGTCCTCTGGACTAAAATCACGTGCATCCATGGAGTACTTTGAAAAAGGCATACAAATTCAAATAGTTAGCCCTTTGTACTCGAAGTATGTAATTGCGTTATCGGCGACGAGTCAATGGTAGCATAAATTTGGCAAATAATTTAAAGCTGCATTATAAGACCTAAAAATTCTCTGCATGTACGGCCTAACCTAGTTCTAACAGGGAGTGCTACTTATTGGACGAATTGTAATCCTTTGATATATTTTCCCCAATAAATAGTTATTGTGTGCATAAATGCAGCTCATTTGCATTTCTTCCCCGTTTTACTATAATTTTTATTTAATCAATTTGACGGCAAGTAATACGTTATTTAGAGATTAAAATAAGTATTTCCATCTTACCACATATACTTTTCCATTGCTCTCGACGCTGACAGCTTGTTCTTCAAGCTCACAAACGAAATCGTCTGGCGTGGGATGAGTCACTCCCTCTTCCTTCTTTACCTTCTTCTTCTTTGTAATTTTCTTTGGTTTCTCGCTCATCTTGTGTCCGGCTGGAAAAATAAAAATCTATTTTTACACTGGAAACTAGCCAATTTTGATAGAATTTCTTAACATTTATGTTTCGTTTCTTAGTTTATTTAGAAAAAAATTAATTAAACTCCTTTTCATTTTAATTTTATTTAAATATTTAAAAACAAAATCTAGAACAGCAAATCTCTGCGAACTTTAACGTTTCAGAAAAATCTTCCAAATATCGCGTATTTCTTAGTGATTTGGGCGTCTTTTGATAATTCAAATATTTCTTATCTGCACAGCACAGTCCACTTTTTACAATATTACCTTAAATGCTAGTGTAAAATAAAATGAATTTAACCTTAAAATAAAAAGTATTTTACATAATGGAAAATTCTTACGTTATTTCTCCTTTGTTTTGACCTCCTGTTGTCTTTTGGATAGCAGCTTTCTTGGAATGGATTTCAGTTCTTCTTAGCTTTCAACCTCCTTTCGACTGAATCAGCTTGAGCTTTGGGAAGATCTAAATAAAAATCAACCCACGCATCTCCAAAAAATGCTTTAGAACCATGTAGTTCATCCAATTAGATACAAGCTAATGCTAGTAGATGCCAGACCTCATAACAGGCAGTACTAGACTGAGTCTCGCACAACATCGATTGAACAGAACGACATGCACAAAACACATCTAAGTACTCATGTCATTGAATCATAATGTAAGGCCAGCGTCAAATTTAACCAAATTTCAAATTAATTCTAGTATAAAATTGCAGATGCGGGTCCAAATGTACGAAACCACGGTTGAAAATCAATACAATTTTGGCAATAGCACTTGTGAATTGTATAAGCTGTACCCACTTACAATTTATTCCTGCGGATAGTATTAATGGGATCTCTGAACATTATTTATCGACGTTTTGACATATTTAGCGATAAAAACATGAACGCCCACACTTTTCGCGAATTGCCAGGAAATGTAAAATATGAATTTCCGAGCTACAAGAAGACGCGTTACCTCAACTCTTCAGCAGCCATAAAATTTCCAATTGAAGTGCTGGTAGGCGAATAGAACATACAGCTCGTCTGAACACAATGCCAAACCAGCAAAAATATTTTTACTCGCGTAAAGAATTTAGTAATTATTATTATATTTTCAAATCTGTACTTGTTTAATTAACATTTAAATGCGATTGGAGTAGGGAAATTCGTCCCTAAATTAAGGTCTTCCGTCTATTGAGAATTATCATTTCACTCGTGCTCGTGCATATTTACCAGTAAAAGTGAAACGTCAGTGCAGTTACAGCTCTTATTATTTGTATGCGGCGTTAACAGTGACGGTAGTAGAATATAAAACATATTTTTCTTTTATAAAAGCAACCAATTTCATGGCATTTTTAAGACTATATATTTATTATTCTCAATGCTTAAATGTCAACCAAAATTTTTAACTAAAAAAGCTTCTAAAGTCTTCATTTATTCAACCCATTCTTCCGCCAAAGTAGAAATATGCGTTTATTTGGATATGTGTTTAATATTATTGTGCTAATGACTTTCAGTCAACTTTCATTTGCAACTTCAATACTCGGCTAGCTATTGCGCCCCGTTCATTTAAAGTATTTGAATAAAATGTAAATAATTTTTGTTCGGGTTTCGTATAATAGAAGTATTTTATTCCACTAATTCTAGCCATGTTGTGCTTCACAAATTTTTTAATCCCAAGTGGTCAGTTCATATAATGCAAACTCTAGTCATGATAAAGCATGACTCAATATTGGTGATAAATGTTAAAAATTGATCAGTGCATTTTATTTGACAACTTATACTCTCAGTCTTATGTGGCGAAAATGAGAAAAATGATCTCCTTCCGGCCATCTGCAGTACGCCAACACCTATTTATCACTGTAAAGCTATTTAGACCTTCGTGCACTTTCATGTTAGCTTTAAATTATAATCTGTGACACAGATTACGAGCTTTTGGCAGACTCTGTGTAAATGGTACTCGGTAATGCTTTTCAAAGATATAATTAGATACCGCCACTCAATGCATCTATTTCGGAGAAATGAACAGATGAAGTCATTCGTTTAAAAAGACGAAACTTGGCAAGAGCTATCAGGAAGAGACTAAGAAGTGTTTGAAGTCTGACTAACAAACTGAGCAAAAAAGTAGCATTTATCACACTGGTATTCAAAGCTCCGAAATATTTCCTCTCAAAGAAAGAGCTGTGATAGGTATTCCGCTTGGAAAGGTTTAAGTATTTTCTAATTTCTCGATACATGTAAAATACTTTGCTAGGTTCATAAAATTGTCTTTTAAAAAACACTGAAATACGATTAGTTTTTGAATAATCAATGATGAATGCTTGAACAAGTGTCTTTAAAGTTGGCAATCAAATGAGAGTTGTTGATTTATTTTTTGTGTAACGCAAGAATTCCGCAGGTTTTTTTGAATGATAGAAAGCTTATAATGTAGTAACGTTTACACTCAAGACGATTGAATATGGCAGTTATGAAGCAGTGGACTCGGTACCGGGTTG
>VNWX01003298.1:0-10501 GCA_009869905.1 Ceratophysella communis | reverse complement strand
TTACGAATTTTCTTGATTTTTAAGCCCGGGCGCCCGTCGCTCAAGCCCGGGCTTGAAGCCCGGCCTAAAATTCCCAAAAGCCCGGGCCCCCGGGCGCCCGGGCTTGCCATCGCTACTGAGGATATTACCTACATACTTACGTAGTTTTATGAAATACTGTTAAAAGTAAAGCATTTGAGTAAAGCGTGTGGCTATCAGAGTTGACAAATCGATACTAAAAGCAGTAACGGTTAACACTGAAGATGAGTGTAGGCAGTATTGATCAAATGGTTACTATATCAATAAACTGCATTTGCAGCAAGAATATTTATTTAGTAGCAATTTTTTCGAGTCTCTCGAGGTAAACCCACGAATTTGAAAGCCGGGTAAAATCGGTTAAGTTGAAGTTTGGAGATAGGAGTAGCAGGGCAAATATCCTTATTTAGGAGACGTTTGGGCTCACTGAATCGTTAATGTGCTTCGAATCTAAACCATGGATACGGGGGGATACCAAATCGGATTGATGGATATGCCAATTTTGGTAAGTCCAACGGATTTACTGGATCAGCACTACCACACATCCCAGCCTGCGATTCATTGAACAGACGTTAGAGTTTTAAACTATCTGCATTACAGGTATTGGACAGACTTGTTGAAATCTTGGATTATGCAAGCAGGAGAACATGTCGGCTCGTTTGTCAGAAGTTGAAATACCACGTAGAGGAAATTGGACTTTCAGTAAAAATTGACAATCGCGATCCGGAAAGTAACAGCTTTTGTCAGACCGTAAACGCAACAGAGACGCAAATTCTGTTCTTAAAACACATACTGGAGTTGGAAAAGTTGCACGTGGGCAACTGGAAGACTGTCATTGTATCTGGTCCTATTGAAACCAACTGCCTCTTGAATGGTCTGCTACGAAACTGCCCGAATCTGCGTATTCTGGTCATCTGCGGGGAATCTTTAGTTTCTATTGAAATCGGACAACTCGATGAGCCGTTGCCAATCTTCAATCACTTAACACAACTACAAGTCTCTCTGACCAGTGGAGCTTATTCAGCCTTTCTTAAAAAGCTGGATCCTGAAGAAATTGATTTTGATTTCCAAGGAGAAACGGATTATCGTGAAATTCTGGATATCAAGGTCCAACAGAATATGAACAACCTGTTTAGAGCAATTCGAAGCCGAACCTTAAAGATGATCTACATCGCAATCAACTTTAAATGTACTCCAATGTTTTCAGAACGCCCATTTCAATGGCTGTACGAGCCTCTCTTCGAGCTTATCGAGAACCATTGTGATACCTTAGAAGAAATCTTGATACCAGAGTCGTTCTCTGCAGAATTCGTAATGCCAAATCCTGCCTTCAACGTTCCAGAGAAATTAAAACATTTCAGTTTGGACTCAAGGCTCCTGGATACTTTCCAGAAAGGGACTTATTGGAATCAGTTACTCCGGTCGCAGAGTACACTCCAAACCTTGAATCTCAAGAAGATTGATACCCCAGCCGAAGATCTGCTTCCTTTGCTTCGAACCGTATTGATGAATAATTCGCCAACTCTAATCAAGATATGCCTGAGCATTTCTACAGATTTATACGACCTGCCTAAATTGGATATGAGCGTATTGCGATACTGCATTTGCCTTGAAAGCTTAACCGTAATAGGCCATAAACGAAAACCCGTCTTACTAATCAAAAAATTGAATCAACTGCCAGCAAAGAATTTAAAATCGTTGCAATTGAAATGTGTCAGAATTGGACCCTCCTTTGATGCACTCAAGTTCATGCAAGACTTCAACCCCACCAGCCTTATTCTCGACTCATTCTCAATGAATAACCGCTTCGGTAGCTCGACGTATATGCTAAATTTCATGGAGCGGGTCTTGCGATGTCGATTGCTCAATGAATTCGTTTTCAAGGTGGGATTCCCGGAGTCCAAGTCCAAGTCGTGGTCTTCAAATTTCTGGTTCGCAGAAACCCAGGAATTTGGGCTTGAATTATTATTTGCTAACCTTCAGTCTGGAAAGCCAGTTAATCATCGCTGTATCGAGATCAATTTCTACGAGCTTCCTGCGTTTCAAGAAGAAGACTCTACAAACGACGTAGCAGATTTGCAACCGGACACAGGACACCGAGACAAGGATTATATGGAACTAACCACGCATTCTGCAATGTTGAATACTGAAAAACGACAGCAACCATTCAATATTCCAAGAAACAGGAATTCTTACACGCTGTGGACTAATCAGGAATTGGGAACTTGTAGAGTTGAAGTAAACACAAAGCCTTATACCAATCGAGTCAATAATATCCAGGAAAAAGTTTTGGTTGAGGTAGACTTTGCCGTGAAGAGCAGTGGTGGAAAGGTAAAATTTGATCCCATCGACATCGAAGATTTGGATGTTTCTTTATGTTCTTTACCGGACCACATCACCATTTCGAAGACTCGCTGAAATCTCAGTCCTTTTAAATGTAAAATATAAGCCGACACAACACAACACACAACTAGGAAAAAACTGTTTTTCAAGCTTTTAGTTCTTTCTGCTCTGTATGTATAACAGGAAATCTAAATATCGAATTGGTGAATAGAAAAATTATACCGAAACTCAATTTAAATACTATGTACTTGTACTTTGTGTATTCTAAATTATTCAAATAAACTACAAGATTTGCCTGTTTATATGATTTGAAGTTCGTATCAAATTTTATTACAGTAACGGTATCAGTATTGGTGCATAAGTACGTAACATTCTGGCTGCTATTCGCAATTCCTTCACATTAGAAACAGTAGGTTAAAAATCATATAAAAATTATGGAACATAATGCTCAACGTTAAGAATCAGTGCTGAAGATTTCTCCGTTGGAGACCTTCCAGGCGTCCTTTAAGGTCAGTCAAGATGTCTTCCAGGGTGTCAGCATGATTCAAATGACTGGTCAGACCCCCTCTCACTGGACTTCTGGAGTTTAATCGAGGATTGAACCCATTCGGCGTATTTAGGTTCCGGCCCAGCCCTCGCTTCTTTAAACATGACCTCGTGTAGAGATATGGTATGAACTTTCGTTTCAATTCAGACGGAAGGCTCTTGTCTTCAGGCTCAGTGGCGGAAAATCGGAAGTAGCGTCTGTCAGGTGGTATATTGGGATTGGGATTAGAATAATATATTTAGGCTAGAATACATTCGTTGAAATTATATGTAGTTGATATAGCTTACCCGTTTCTGCTTCGAACCGAAATCTTGGATAGGAAGCAATTGGTCATACATCTCAAAAAGAGCTTACTCGCCAGGAATGACTCCAGCAAAGACATTTCCCGAATTTCTTTAATGACAAGCGATAATTCTGCTCTTCGCTCAAGTTCCTATATAAATACATTTACAGTTAAGTAAGAGTAGCTTTCTGTGGATAATCAACTTGATAGTCTAGAGTTATTCGGTTATTTGTACCTGAATGTCGCTAACTGCCAAAGCCATGAGAAGATTCATAAGCACAATTCCGATTACAACCAAGAAAACCACGTAAAATAGGTGTGCAGGAATTTCGTAGTCTAGTGAATAGAGCCGAGTTTCTTGAGGATCTTTAAGAACACCTACATAGTCTCTGTCCCCAATCATCATCATGAACACTTTGAACATCGATTTGGGAATTGAATTAAAAAATTCACTCTGTCAAAGTTCCAATTAAAGTGCCATTGAAAGTCGTCAGAACCAATCCAAACTAAAGTCTAACGCTTGAATTAAAATAGAACTCACCTTAGGAAACATGACGCAGAATCCGAGGATAAAGGCAGCAAAAAGAGAAAAATATGTAAAGGCAACGATGATCACTTTCCGCAGAACCTTGAAGTGTTAAAATTTCATCAGCATCGTCAAATGGTTAATTGTTTATCAAGTTTCGAATTCCGGAAGTCTTACCTTTCCGAGCATTTCGACATAAGTACCGAAATAAGGAATGCGACTGATATGCGCAAGATTCATGACCCAAGCATAAAACAGGCTTATCTGTTGAACACGAAAATTATAGAAATAAATGCATACCTAGCATATCTTACTACATCAGAGCGAAGAACTCACCGATGCCAGAGTATGCTGCCAATCCATGAGCGGAATTCCAAACGCTGGTAATATCGTCAGAACAATGGTTATCGCCAGCAGCCACCATCCCAAATTAGTCCCACTTTTGATGTAGCTTCTGGGGCTCCGACACGCTTCATACAATTCTCCAAGCAACATCAGTAATATGCAAGTACCAATGCAAATTGCCAAAATGAACTGCTCAAAGCTGGGCGAACACTTCGGACTTTCCTTAGTAATATCCGGCGAGTACGGGCAGGTCACAAGATAGAGATTAAATACGAAGTATGTGTAGAACAGGGTCAGACTTGACTGGAAATTTGGAAAGATTTTGTAAATTCATTATCTAATTATTAAAAGTATATTTGATAATCAATGACTACTTACATAGAAAAATCGGAGGAACCAGAACCAATTACGAACATAAGTCCATTTGAGATACAGAAATGCTTCGGTAAGCGGATGTGTAAGCAGTTCCTCTCGAGCAACATGATGAGCACTTAACATGGCGCACAAAAGCTCGGTTTCACGGTCGGGACCGCTTCTGTACTTTATTTCACCGTCCACCACGTCTTTACTCTTTTCAGATACTCCTCCAGTGTAGGTCGAATCTAAAAATACTCTGTAAATCATGCAGAAGTTTTAATCCAAAGCTATACATACCTATGTATTTCAGTTACATTTGTTTAGTCCGTGGCAATCAAGTTACCCGAAATCAAGCTTTAATTTGGAGTTATCCTCTTCGTCATACGTTATACTGGCGTCTAAGAGCTCGGTCATGACATCAGGAATTTTCTTCACAATCAAATGACTCATCTTCACTCCATTCGAGCTTCAGAAATACAATTTAAGTACACAAATTTGGAGTGCCGATGGCCGATGATTGTACACAATTTTTTTTAATAGTCGTAACATCATACCGAAAATTGTAATTAAAATGTTTATCTTTACTCACAGCCTCGAAATGTCTGCTCCGTGTTCCAGAATGACTAAACCAGCCTTGTGAAATCGATTCCTGGCAGCGTATGCCAATGGCGTCTCTCCCTTCAAGTCCTCTTGGTCAACATGCGCTTTTGCACCGAGCAGAAGTGAGGCGCACGTTCCGCGCTCAGTGTTGCATACATCACAATGGCAGCCTGCGATTAGACGCATTTAAAGACATGCGCTTAATTAAATGCTTAAATTTGTTAGCAATAATTAGCTGGATTATAAAGCGTACCTCCGCTAACAACCCAATGAAGAGAAGATCTGGAAAACCTATCTAGAACGTTTGGGTTAGCTCCAGCCAGCAAAAGGATTCGAATGGCGCTGGCGTCCACTCGCTCGCTGGCTATATGAAGTGCAGTAAAACCCTTGTTATCCGGAAGATCGAGAACATCTAAGATTTCTTCATGCTGAAGCATGGCCTGAAGGTATGTCGATTTTCCTTGGAGAACAGTCGAAATTAGATGCTCCAACAGGTCGAGCCGCCCTTCGTCAAGGCTTTCACGCTGCGGTTCAGCACGACTAGCACTCGATGGCGGCCTAGGATTCATCGGAATCCGTTCTTCCATCAGTTTAATTCGCTCGTACATGGCCATCTTGGGCCACCACTACCACTGATTCAGCGAGAACGTGAAGTGACGGGGTTAATAAGCGTCTTCAGTCCAGATCTTCTTGGATACAACTGTAAGCTAATCTTCAGCATAAGACAAATGATGCACTTTACAAAGAATCGTGTAGAACTACGCCACACAACCTGGGCAGCCAGGTCTTCCGGCTTACAATATATCTAATGCACTGTGCACACAAGATTAAAATGTTTATTATCACTTTTCAACTAAGCTCGAAGAAATCGAGGTCAGGTTCTGATGAACTTCCCTGTACTGGGTTTGGGTTCCATCCATTTCTTCTACAGGAATTTTTATTTCAGTAATGAACGAACGCAGAACACACCCGATGCGATGCAACGTTTTCAGTACCAGTGCCTACGGTATTAGTATTGACTTTGACTATTGGCTACTGTTTGATAAAAGCCAAGACTCCCAACTGGGGAGCTTGTGTTTATTTTATGTATCCAAATCCACCAGCTTTCATCTCACCGCAATGACCTAGTTCCTATCACAAACTCACAAATAATGACAGGAGCTAAACACCGATGCGACACTCTGCTCAATCCTCGAGTAATACCTAACAACAATAGTTCATTTTCCAGTGGATGATTTTGTATATTGTAGGCAAAAATTGAATTCGCACGCACGGCCACGACCACACTAATCTTGAATAAATTTCCCGTCCCATCCGCTTTAGCCTGGTAATTTTATTCAAACATTCAGAACTGCAGAATAATAGGCAAATGAATTGAGAATAACTTAAGATCTTTATAATTCACGTGTGTATTTGGGTGAAAATTTTACCACAGAGTTTTAAGTCTGAGATGCCACAGAAATAAGGAAGTGGAAAAACTCGTTTGGTAGGTAGGCTAAAGAGCTAAACTGAAGTTTGCTTACTAATGCACCATTTGGAATCAGACTGACGACGCTGAAGTTATCACCGGCTCTACCCAAAGTACTAACTACGTGAGGTTTGTCATGCTGTAATTGCAGAAGGGATTAGAGTTAGGTAGTAGTAATATCGCGAAAGGGTTTATCTCTTCAACTGAAACTGACTGACCCATTGACATTAGCATTAGCTAACAAATGAGCAGGAAGAACATACAAATGAGCAGAGTCGGAATATGTATGCAATATGCCCTCTTTCAATTTGGTTCCGATCGGATTGAAACTTCGTATCTCCACTGTTCATGACTCCCTGACCCCCCTGGCGAAAGCATATTTTTGCATATTTTGCATATTTGGCGTTTTTGGGACATATGTATATTCCTGTGCATATAATGCTGTTTTTAGGGAATATTTTATGTTTTTACGGAAAAACAAGGCAAAAATTCCACGAATTTTTATCTTTTATCGCAAAACCTAATGCCTGCCTTGTGAAACGTGATCTGAATCTTGAGTTTTTCTAACTTTAGAGTTTCTGCAAAAACTGGTAACAGGTTTCTGGCGTTGAACCTTTTAGATTTTCGTCTTTTCATTAGATTTTCTGATCAAAATTGAAGGTTTGGGGATTTAAAAAAAATATTTGACATTTGCCCTTATATACGGTTAGAAATGCCTAAAGAACCATCTGCTGCAAATAAGTCTTTAAAAAATCACAAAGCTCGAGTTAGAAAAGTACGTGAAGCTGGGACGGTTGTAAAATTCTTCTCCCAAGCAAAACTGTCACCCGGTTTGTCATTCGATTTATTGTCTGTTGTTCTGATGAAACTATTTTCAGATCATTAAATCAAAATATAGCACTGATTTAATATGACATTGTTGTGCTCAGGTCTACATGAAAATGTAGTCGTTTTCAAAACTGTCTGAGTTAAGCAAAAGAGAATTTGCTGGAAGTACTATTGTTGGAGTTCTAGCACTTTTTTCTGCTAATTATACGTTTCTGTGTGGGCCGCTGAAACACCTTCACAAGCAAGGAGCGTCTCTGCGCGATTCGCTACAGATTTTGGACACAACCGTGCAAAATTTAAAAAACTTATTTGCAAAAATAAGGATCTCGGCAAGATCAAAGAAATATGTGCGTGAATTGACAAGCACGGCAACTTTACTCAGCCTGTTTTGCAGTCATGTAACGAAGAAAATGGAAACATGTTCAAAATAATTAAGTAGCAGTATTTAATTGTTCATATTGTTTTGGAAATACATTGAAAAATCGTCTCTAAACGTGCATATTTTAGTGCATATTTCGGGGTTTGTGAGCGCATAATGACATACATATTTCGATGGTTTTTAGGGTATGTTTTCCATCACTGCAAATGAGCCTCTGTGTCTCACTCGTTTCAACTGGGACTGGGACACCCACGCCACGCCAGGCCGGTTCTGTATAAACCCAAGCGCAGGTTTAAATGAAGCTAAGTAGATGACGAAACCTACAAAACAGGCATAAATCATCGAACAAATCAGATCTAACACTTTAATTTAAGGCCAAGATTTCAGGGTTTCGGTCAAACTGCATAATAATTTGTAGCTTTAGGTGTTACTAGCTAGTAACACCAGAGAAACTGTAAGTCGTTAATCGAAAAAAATGTGCGGACATTTTGTAACTGTTTCGGACAAAATGAAGCATCCAAGTATGAAGCTTTATAAACACCCACTTAATACTTAATTAAAGCCACGAATACAAGCTAAAGAAGCCTGGGGAAGAACGGTGGTGGGTAGGGAAAATTCTAAATTCGGATCTGCTTGTCTAGAGCAATGCCAACGATTAGGCTCTTGTATAGTACCCAGGAGCGCAGACTTCAATTAGTAGATTTAGATTTACGAAGTGGTTGTGAAAAAAATAAACCCTCTCGATCAGTTATATTTTAAATCAGTTGTTTCATAATCCAGATGCTGAGATAAATAACGCGGCAATAAAAGCTATTACTAGTTATTTTATTTAAGACAGCTTGGAACGATACTTTCATGAATATCCGATATCTGGAAGGAATATTTACTCAAAACAGATGACACAGCTTTTCGCGACGCGGATGGATTATTTTAGTCCAGATGCTCAGCTGTCATCGAAATTATCATAAAACTGTTTACGATTATATGTAGGATTCGTATTCCCATTGGCCTTGAAAGTGGTACAGATAGCATCGTTAGGAAAGCAGATTGGCAGTTTCCTGTACATGCTGCTGAAATGCAAAAATAAAATATCGTTGGTATTTAAGATACGTAAACTTTTAAACGAATCCTATCCTTACACTATATAGTCATACTCGATATAAAGTTATCGTCGTGTTTACTTTCTGTTCAAATTTTTAAGATGCTGATTATACGGTAGACGGATACTAATGTCTTAAGTATGTCGTAACTATAACTTCGTCAGCAATACCCTTCCACACTCGGTGTCCAGGGTATGTAAGTAAAAATGTTTGTAAATTGTGCATAAGGTAGGTACCCACAAATTCTAACTGCTAACCTGTTACGCTTCGCTATATGGTGTATAGCTTTTATGCTTCATTTCTCTGATTCTAAAACTGTGGTATTCTGAAAATGTAAATTTTGTATTCAAACTGCAATGTGACATTTAAGATGCTAAATGAGTTTAAGTATCGTCAAGATCAAAAACACGTCTAAACTAAAGCTAAAGTATAGAGGAGAGGTCTTCAAATGTCGACTTAGCAGCTCTTGTTCTTGTTCTTACGTAATCCCACGGTAGTAAAAATAAAAGTATATCTAACGACTTCGATCGAAGCGTATATATTCTGATTTCCGATTTTTTATTGATTGTGTATTGTGTCTGTGTCATAATATACATACAAACATAATATACCGACTGATTGGGATAATTCCGATACTGAATACTCACAAAGAGATAAATTCCTAAAACATTAAAAGATGAGTGACATGGTTAATGATTTAACAAGCTAGTACATACTACATACTATTAGTACGGAGTACTAGGGAGACGCCTGCCAGCTTAGCATGATGGTGCGTACTACCTAGAGCTAATTTGAGAGCTGAGAACGCGGGAATACCGGCTTTTGGTTTTCAATTGAACTTGATAAAAACCGAAACGGATTGATTGCCCAAGAAATACCGCCCTTTTTCGTGACCTTTCACCTGTTTCCAGGTCATTAGTTAGTTGTGCTCGGAGGCGAGGTCAGGGGTTATTAATTTGACAGCAGATCATGACAAGCATAGGCCTCAGAGGAATGGCTCCATCCAACTCAACTCGCGCGTCCTTCCGCACAACCAAAGCGGAAACAACTCAAGCCGGGAAGAAAGTGGGCAAACTACGGTGCTTACCTGCACCGGGTCAAGTTATTCCTCACCCCTTTGCTACGGAGTACTTCGTTTTGGGCTCATGGGGTGAAAAGGTGGGTAGTATTTGACATTGACAGTACAGTTATGCAGTACTCAATTACAAATTATCAATGCATTTGCAATTTGAGGTGTCAGGGTTAGTTTGATGGTTTATTTTCTATTGTTTATTCGTTTACGTAAGTTGGAAGTTGAACGTTGCGAAAAGCTAATAATGATTTTAATTTTTCAATTGTAATTGTAGGAAAATGAGGTGTCGTTATGGAGGGTCAGCAAGGATGGAATCCAGTCGAATATAGACTTAAACGTCATGCAGAGGTCATCAATCGAACCAAGTGTTACCGGCATTGTAGTAAGCTCAAAAAATTGAATATCAGGGTGCAGGGCGAACGGGGCTGTGATTAAACCATAGATGTAGGAATAGGAATATACTATATTCCTACCTCTATGGATTAAACAAACTGATACTTGTAAAGTTACTAAACAGTACTAATTTAGAAGTAACATTTCATGCTTCCAGATGAAAATGGGTCTAGTCTATATGCTACCAATGTTTAGTCTTAAATGTCACATGTCACTGTATTTGTTTCAATTATACTGTAATTAGG
>VNWX01003297.1:0-10502 GCA_009869905.1 Ceratophysella communis | reverse complement strand
ATTAACGGTGTCATCAGAATTAAACGGTACCTACCTGGAAGGTCTCTTGCGGAATCAAATCACCATCAGATTTCTCTCCTTTTAAAAGAAATTCTGAATAGTATTATGAAACGAATTATGAAATCTTTTTTAATAAATTGTACGAACCTTTCTTTCGATCGCGACCGGCGACCGTGTTACTGTCCATTAAAGGATTGTGGATTTATAAATGCGGCAGATCCAGTTTCCCAATCCAAATATCACCAAAACCCAACTCCCTATAATCGATCACGCGAACACATTATTATGCAGCTCACAATCTGAAGTTAATAATAAGTTAATCTCAACCCACGATCAAAAGTATCAATGAAACATTGAAAATACCTAGGCAAATCAAATGTAATTTGCAATAAGCAGGGTGAGTGGACTTCGTTTTGCTGTGAGGTATCCTTTCCCCTTCATGCGAGTAGTTATAAGATATAATAAAATTACCCAGTGATATCTTACAGAAAAGCAGTAAGTAAGCCTAATTATTTGTGAGCGCACAATAATGGCAGTCACTTGCTGTTTTGCTACTGTGTTTTCGTTGGTCCCCTCCTCGCATTGGCCGTTGCCAAGGCAACTTGTCACCACAATAAACTAGCCGAAATGATAGAAGACTCTACATAATTCTGCTTCTGTATTTCCCATAGCAAACTCAACAGAATTCAGAAAATTAGATTGAAGTACGAAGTAACATTTGATTTCACTTTTCGGCGTGCGGCGCGTAGCAATTAGGTTTAAGCAAACCTTATTGTTCTAATTATGTAGACTAGAACTATGTAGACGCCTTAGCCTGACATCTCATCTCATCTGCATTCGACTGAGCAGGAAATAGGAATGACAGCGGCAAATTTGAACTAAATACTTGGTCTCAGATTGGAGCAACATATAAATACACGAGGCAGAAAAGGATTTTTTGATATTAATTTATTAGCAGTGAAATCATTTAAAGTTGCTAGTTGCTACCTTGTTGCCAGTACCGGACGTGACCTGTTACCCTGTACGTCTACACCTGACTGACCGCACTCATTCATTAGTGACCCTAGACGAAGTAGTAGAGTAGGTAGTAGGTAAGATCTCACGTTCAATGTTTGTCGTCACGTCAAACACACCTCGCACGTGCTTCTTTTTCTTTTCACTTTCGCTCGTTGAAGTCAACAGTTTAGAATTGTAAACGTTAAAATTTTGTGTCGTTTCAAAACTCAAAAGTTTATCTTATTCTGCATTCTGATTTATAGTGCGTTGAATGGTATTCATACATCATAATGGTAATGTATGGTATTCAATTTTTCCAGACACCAGCAGGTCATTGGACTTGGAATCGAGCCCTACAATGTCTTCGCCTGCTTTCAACGCCTTACAGAAAGTAGCAAAAAGCTCAACGGCTCGCAAACTATTGATAGGGAGGAGCTGGGCGTCTAAAGTTCCAAATGCAGCTCGCATACTTGTCCGAACAATGGAATTTGACAAAAATCTTAAAATGGTACGGAGACTTTTAAATTAATTCTTACCGTTTTTGCTTAGGAGAAGAATTTATCGTTTCCAAGTCATAAGTCATAAGTTATAAGGTTGCATTTTGGGAATTGTGTTTTAGTACTTCACACGCCAAGACTACTACTTTGCCCACGACCCTGAAACCAAGTGCAAGACCGGAGATTTCGTTTTAATTGAGCAACTCCCGGAGCAGCTCACTCGAGACATCACTCACCAAGTTCTGAAAGTTGTTTACCAGTGTGGAGATGTCACCGATCCGATTAGTGGGAAGAAATGTGTTGGAAACGAGTATCGAGACGCCATGGACTGGGAGGATGAGCTCTGGGGTAAAAATCCATCGGCATTTGACTACAACAAGGCTCCACCACGGGGCTGGCAAGAAGGAAGAAAAGACTGGTCACATAAACCGGGCTACAGAAAGTGGCACGACTTCGTGGACAAAGACCAACCAGAGGCTGTGGTCCCGTTTTAACGTTACAATAGTCAATGAATATATAGTCCAACCCTTCATAATTAGTAAACTAAAACTGTCCGGAGTACATTAAATAGCTCCACATCTTAGGCTAGCTTTTTACAATTAAATACAATAAATTGTATAACAGACAACAGAGTTGTTTTTTGTGTTTATTTGTAAACAAAACCAAATCACAAGAGAAATTTTTTCGTCTCAGACATTCACATCTAATATCTTGTGCACATATTGAAATTGAACATGGCTCGCAATCACAAATACATTACTCCCACTCCTAAGATTAGTAAAAACAGGTACACCTCTCTGTTCCGCCCATCACTCCAGCTTACTTCTCTGTTTCTAATTAATAATCGAAAAAATAAAGACTCACCCACTCTGCTATAAATACTTGTACAATTACACAGGTAATAACGTTGTTCGTCACGTGAAAAGGAAAACTTGAAAGTACTTCATGTACCATGTACCGGAATCATAAGCTACTATAAATAAACATTAATGAAAGCGTTGGTGTTTTGTTTATGTGTCTCTGTGAACAAAAAGCTGCATTATCAAATTTGTACAACATCTACTGGGTTAGGTTAGTACACAGATATATTTGTATAACTGTATCAGAATCAAATGCACAAATCTTTTTCAAAGGAATTTTCTTTGAAAGAGTTGTTTGACTTTCTACATAGTTTCTCATGAAATCAACATGGGAGAAATTCGTTTCAAATCATCACGTAAACATTATGCTAATTCTACTTCCCTCCTCAAAAACGGTATCGTTCCGCACTGTAATTAATATTTATAAACAAATTATTATGTATTCCATATCCATACTTACATATTTACTTATGAAACTGTAGTTTGTACGTAACTCTTTCCTATACATACTAAATAGGTCATGCATGAGTTCTGAACTACTTCCATTTGGCAATAGGTTTATTACAACTATCTATACTTACACAGAGAGGTGATTTTCTTGGAGTTCTTCTAGGAGCTAATAACCATCCCGAGACTGATCTTGATCTTGAGAACTATCATTCCCTCCGAGCAGTTCACGCTCCAGCTCTTGAGCCATCCACTCATTTTCTTGGTCCACCTCTTCATTTGCATCGTCGTCCGTGGACTGATTCGTTAGGTTCAAGTAGTCCACGTCACTTGGTAACGGCTCTCCACGCCTAAATTTCGTTATCAACGTTTCCTCTTCTTCAGTCTCCGTTTCTGTTTTAGGTAACATGTCTCGTCGTCGTTTTCTCGCCAGAGCTGAGAGACAATCTTGTGAAGACTCCATCATTGTTGAATCTTCATCATCTGCAAGGCATTACTCAAATTACATTTCCCTTCGTATTACTGCTCTGCTAAATCGTTAACTGGCTGCCGGCAGGGATGCAACATGCACATGCATCCAAGAAAGCTTAAAAATTACTATTTTTTGCTTACCGGAACTGTCTCCCGAAGAATCTTTTCCTACGTTAATTGTATCCGAAATCAAACTACCAATATGCTGTGGAGAGGAAATTGAATTTCTTGACTGCTTTCTCCGCAAAACTTTCTCTCGTGGAGCGGATTTTTCCTCGTCACTGCTACTGCTACTGCTCCCTGACTCGGCGCATATATCATCCACCTCATGGCCCATGCTTTCAATTTCATCCATGGAGAATGACAAGATGAGGGTTGATGGTGTCCATGAATCGTCCGCTCAATGTACGCACCCTTCTGCTTCCAGCCGGTAACTCCCCGTTATTATAACCTCCTTCTGCGGTTGAAGAGCCTGAAATGCATGTGGAAAATAACGGATTTTACCATCGTGTTTTTAACATGGAAGCCTGAGAATACGACCTTTTTCTACCCTCGAGAACTGGTGCATCTGTGTAAATAAATACCTTCGACCATGTTGAAAAAGTTGGGCCCTGTTTCGAAACCAATTTCTCTGCTCTGGTTAACTTGTCATGGACAAAACCTAGAGTTCAATAATATACTTGTGCATATATTGCAGTAAGAAGTTGTTAAATGCAATACGGGTTTGGATTAAAATCCTGCCAAATGTGACCGAGTTTCGAGGGTAACAAGAGCGATCGCAATCTATTGCATACTATATCAGTACCAAATTACGCAATTCAATTATGCACCTAAAAGGCGTAGTGCGTACCTTCACCGCCAAACACTGCGTCGTCAGGATCGTCATTTACTCCAGAAATGGCTTCCCCTTTAACAGTGCAATGATTTGGAGGCTGTCGCTTGACTGCAGATTTCTTGCACAAAGCAAAAATCTTTTCATCAGGTCGCTCCCATCGCTCCGCGGCACACCAGAGCCAGTTAGGGGTCACCACATGAATGCCCTTGTAGCGCCTGGCCTCGTTGACCTTGGCTGTTCCTAAACGAGCAGCTACCACATGTGTGGTTGGAAGTGCGTCCTTTGAAGTTGACGCAGATCCAGGTTTTAAAGGAGGCCTTTAACAGTGCAATGATTTGGAGGCTGTCGCTTGACTGCAGATTTCTTGCACAAAGCAAAAATCTTTTCATCAGGTCGCTCCCATCGCTCCGCGGCACACCAGAGCCAGTTAGGGGTTTGGCTGTTCCTAAACGAGCAGCTACCACATGTGTGGTTGGAAGTGCGTCCTTTGAAGTTGACGCAGATCCAGGTTTTAAAGGAGGAATGATTTTATCACTGACGCAGGCACCCATACTTCTGGCTACAATGTAGGCTCGACTCTTCTTCAGCTGGGCTTCCATGGGAATAACTCCACTGAAAACAATACTGCAATCCTACAACATAGTAAGAGAAAGTTGCATAAAACCTCAAAACCGGATTCCGGATTAACGTGTATGCAATATAGATACACTAAAAGTTAGTGTTAGTAACAATAGTAAACCTACGTTATCAACGCTATTACACATTAATTAGGTACTTTGCACTTGTACTTACTTTCAACACTTGCTTTCGAACAAATGGAACAATTTCCTTCACATCGGGAAGTTTGGCTTCATTTTTTTCTTTGAGTTCGTCGTAGAGCTTAAAGTATGCAGCGTGGACTCGCTTTAAGACATCTTCGAGATAGAGCAAATAGTCGTCAGGGTCTTCCAAGTCAAGGTAACCGTCTTTGACTGGAAATTGAGCCACTGAAGAGGCAACTGTTTCTTTGGGCTGTGAATCTACCTCCACAGAATTTGTAACTTCAGTTTGTTCATTATCCACTTTGGGATTCGTGTTATCACTGGGAGCCACAGTGGACACCACCGGGAGATCGGGTTTTACTGTCGCCTCAGTTTCCACATCAGACTTCAGTTGAACAGGTTCGGATTTGGATTCGACAGCCGCAGACTCCGTGGTTGACGTGCTTTTTAAGTCAGATTTAGCTTGACTACTTATATTTTCATTCCCGTCTTCGGCCTTTGAATTGAGGGTATCTTGAGTCGATTCTTCATCGTCAAAATAGTGTGGAACTCCAGGTTTAGGAGTTGAAACCTCTGTGATTTCACCGTCACTTGACGACTCTGAGCCACCATCAGCAGCTCTCTCTTCTTCAGTGTCACTGTCATCGTCAGTTAGAAGAAGATCATTGGAAAGATCTGTTTTCACGTCAACTGGCTTTCCCTGGGAGCCGGGATCAACGGCAGTGTCTTCGGCAGCCTGGCCAGCTTGAGTGGCTTCGGAAGGATCCTTTCCTATAGGCTTAGGAATTCCGCCAGAGAAATCGAAACCGGTTTTATTGTCGTTGTCCTTTTTTGACAACCCCGGAGGTGCGTTGATATCGCCAGTTTTTGCGAAGAAGTGATAGGGCTTTACTTGAATCAAATTCGGCGTGAAGTTCCAAACATCATCCCGATCATCAATAATACAAACCTGTTGAATGAATTGGATTAATTTAGTCGTTTCACGTTTAACAGGTCTTAGAAATACTTTGAATATGCGTTTGATCTCATACTGCGTGATCTCCATTTGGAAACAAATCTTTGAGGTGCGCCATCTTAGAGTTTTGACTGAAGCATTCGTCCCGGGACAAGATCCGCATTGAAAAGTACTTTCCATCCGGATCCAAATGATGAGCAATTGCATGAGCATAGTTTCGAGCTCCGAAAGTGCAAATATGAAGTTGGAAGAGTTTACTCATTCGTTCAAGAAATCCACGCAGGCCTGGACGGAGTCTCGTGTGATACCAAATTAGGGAGCCGCTCAGATTGTTCGGATCGGTCGGAAGTTGAAAATGCAGGACATCCTAAGCAGCACACATTAATTAGTAACTAGAACTGAATTTGATATTTAACAAAAACAAAATCGCGACTAGGGCATACCCTAATATTATTTGGAATGAGTTCATTGGTTGTATGAAGTAACGTTTGATCCAGATCAACTAACAGCTGAATCTTTCGCTCTTGGAACAGACGCTCTTCCTCCGTCTTGCTTATCAACTGGGCTTCCTGAAATCAGAATTAATTTTACTATGCTTTAAAATAGGTCAAGGCGTCGACGTAGAGCTAAACGACCCAGGACCATGGCCTGAAAGTCCATAGTAAACTGTTGTCTCGCACAAACCTGCATGCTATATTCGCAGTTGTGGTGCAGTGTGAATTAGGGAAGCGTGAGAGCCCGTTTTTTCAACGATCTCCATCTTTTGTAGATCCAAACCGCAAACAGCACATAAATCGGCGATTATAGTTTCATGAGTACATTCTTCAATTTGTAGTAGTTCAGTCCTGAAACACATAATCCTAAGGTAATTATACTGAGCACAGACCATATTCATAGACGAGATCAGCTGTATGTATAGTATATAAACTATTGCAGTAACTCGACAGATTTAGGCATTACTAGTATTTGCATTCATTGACAGCAGGGATTTGATGATCAACGCGCACGTATTAAATAAAAAATGGTTGATGGTATGAGAAAGACACAGATATAAAATTTAATCTGAAATGCTGCTACATTTTTTGGAAAGACTATTTAGCGTGGGCATTATCCCTGAACCTGAAGCAGCTAATTGGGAAAACTGATTTCTAGACAGAAAATTAACGAAACTACAAGTATTTTGAAAAGAGTCCACGACCCAGAACCAGAGATGAATTTCATGCAAATAGCAGTTCTATGTACAAAGCTAAAGCCGGCATTTCTCGAGACTCGTAACTTTTTTTTCCCATCGCAGGTCACAGGAGGACAGTATTGGAAAGAAAGGTTTCTAATTCCAAGTTAGTTCGGGCTGGACAATAATAAAATAATACTTGATAAAATAAATCATTAATCTCGTCGCAGCAGAGAGGAACCAGCAGTACCAGGAAAGAATAAATATAATTTTTACTTTCGAATTTCTTGATTGCGCAGCTTGTATTTCATTTCGCAGCGCATTACCTCTTCAATTGACAATCAATGCCGTGGCCGTGGTGCATATGTACATAGCTAGAAATGGTAGGTTTAAACAAATTCTACCAAATGCCCAATCAAACAGGACCAGGATATCAGCGTTCCTAACCTAACCCTAACCCTTGTAAATAATAGTAAGTACACCTACACCTACTAATAATAATTGTATTCTCTATCATTGATTATGTTGAGCACTAGATTCTCCAGGGCCCAGGTTTCGGGAGAGGCCGAAACTGAAACTTTGGAGCGCAGTGGGGCTAAAAAATTTACCTTTTTTCCTTTGAAAAGTCGAAATTTAAAGTCAAAATTGTCCGATTTAACAATTTTTATGCCTGAAAGCGCCCCTGAAGGCTCCAAATATTTAGAAAATTCAAGAAAATTGTATTTTAGAGCAAAAAAAAAGCCTCGTATTACTGCATAACTATTATAAACAGTAATTCTCGAATCAAAGTTGTGGGACGCAGACGCGAATTCTCTCAAATGCTGGAGAAGTCATATTTCGAAGGCTGGTTGGTGCTGCCTGGAAACGCGCCCGATATTGAGCTAATTGCTCGGATTCGGCAGATGCATACTACCTAACTATTACCTACATTCTATGCATATGCATACGCTACGCACACGACGAGGACAAGAGTTAAGTCGGTTCAGGGTGCAACGTGCAACGTTCTGAGAATTTCGGTTTCGAAAATAGATTTTCAATTTTGGAAACAAATGTGCTCCTGCTACTGCCGCAGCATCGATTTCCTTAAATGAATCAAGTGACGCATCTGCGTAGTTATAGTTGGAATTCGGCTTTCGTTTGGATCGGGACTAAATATATGATCGATGACCGTGTATGCTATTCAATGCACTATGTAATCCAAAATCCAACATGCAAACTTTCCAGAATTCTGTAGGCACACGATATCATGAAAAATCCAAGTTGATAGCAACCTAGCAGTTGGTATGTAGAAATCATTCCACCACCACCACCACCCCACGCTGGTATACTTTGCATCTCGCATGTCGCATGTTGTGCTGCTGCTAAAAGTATAAAGCTACTCCTGTTATCCTTACTTATCCTTATCACACATGACCTAAATATCTCATGTACAAAACTCTTCAAATAAACCTACCTACCTATTTAGTTTTGCCAATTATTTATTATTTCCAACGAAGGGTATGCGTAAGCGTAACTATACCAAATGGATTATTATTAAACAGTGCCCTGAGATTTGAGATCAAGATCTTCCAGCTAATCTCATGAACTTTACGTTTACGGACGGACCGCAACGGGAACTGGAGCCGAGATATGATTATGATGCGTTAATGAATGAGATGAGTCGATGAGCTTACCCAATCCAATCCCAATACCCAATTCCAATTACCCAACACCGCATAATTCTGGGTTCTTCCTTTTCCAAACGTAGAACGTACCATTGCATAATACTAATACTAATACCTACAACATATCCCAATTAATTCTATGCATAAAACATTACATAGGTATATGCACGTGGGAGAGATCATCGCGAATTTGTTTAAAAACTCGAAACAAAAATGCTCGGGACGGGACTGCAAAAAAAAATCAGAGAACCTAATATAGGGTTCTGCGTCTTCTGCCCTCATGCTTATTATCGTCAACCGTGAGTGAACCACGACGTAATTCCTCATTTTGACTCTTGACCTTGACACCAAGCCGCTCATAAACAAACAAGGAGTTGTGTGGAGCTTATGCGTTCCCGTCCACAGCCACACGCCACACATACATCCAGAAATCAGTAAGCTGTGGTAGATGTAGCGGCAGCTCCAGCTAGCAGCAGTGGCTTAGGTGGGCTATTTTATGACTATTGTGCTCTGCTAATATTATATGTATTATATAGATAGCAGGTTAATGTTTGTATACGAATAGGACTATAGGTCTGAGAACGCAAAAACGCCGCCGCCGCCGCCGATCACGCATTTCTCAAACCTTCCTAACACCTAAGCAGAACTTGGTGACTTGTAGTGAGAAAATACATGAACCAATCAAGGCACTGTTGTTGTTGACCCAAGTACTCCTGACATTTCTGACCTGGCGGCGGGTACTAATGTGAGGCGAAGGAAGCATGAGAGCCTACCCGAGCGTGAGACTGTCCCCTTTCTTGACGAAAGTTTTGGTGACGACGCCCTCGGCGGGTGCCCGCATTCGCTGGACCCCTTGAATGGCCTCATCGTGCATGAACTCGAGAATGACCTGACCGCGGAGGACGTAGCCGCCCTCTCTGACCTTCCAGGCCCGTAGATGGGCAGGCTGGGCGTGCGGAAAAGTGACGATCTCCATAGCATTCAGATTGGGTTGTTGGAGCTCCGTTCAGGTCGACAGTTGGAGGCTGAATGGCGTCCCTCTCCCACTCAGGAGCACCTAATACGTAGACACTCACTCACACTCACTTCCACCTACCAGCACGAGCGACCGACTAAAAAACCCCAAGCCCACTCCCAGCAAGCTCCGACCCAGACGCTCCTCGTCTGCCCCTCCCACCAGTCCCGCTTACCCACCGTTCCCACAAATATAAAATATCTAAACTAACTTTTATTCAACGTCTAGCACGTATTATGATACTTTACGGATTTTGCAATACTTTAAATTTAAATACAATTAATAATACACTTTCTAAATGAGTTTCAAATTGTAATTAGAGAAGTTTTTTTTCAGAGGCATCTCAAGGATCACCTGGCGGTAAACCATTGCTTCGGTCCACATGGGCCGTTCGTTCTTTTCTGAGCGGCAGAATTGCCTGTCACATAAATCTGACTGGAGCGAGCGAGCAGCTGAGGTTCTTAAATACGGTGAGTTTCACAGAAGCAAAAGAGGGGCGCGAGGGAAGAAGAAGAAGAGGGGTGAAGGAATCGAGCAGGAGCAGCAGCAGCGTTGTTCTTCGTGTGTGTGTGTGTGGAGGAAGAAGCAGCGGACACGTGACGACAACGCGCAGTAGCATCATTTCACCTCAGCAGCGGCGGTATATACATAGCATAGGTCGAATGGTATAGGTGTCCACTATATATTATAGTGCATTATAGTAAGATAACGCGGATTCGGATTCAGGTGCAAGTTTGCCCGCCAATCCCTGCTCAGCCGCTTGTTTCAAATATGCCAAAACATTTAAAAGAGATTGCGATTTGTAATAGTAATTTTCACGCCGAGTCGTC